>DVOY01000814.1:0-10252 GCA_018237585.1 Apyrrothrix maculosa
TACAGTAATATTGCACAGAAATTTTAAACAAAGTTAATTTCTTATTTAAGTGACATATTTACGTAAGTCATAAAATAACGATTTCCAATTATAAAAAAAATAACATTAGTTGTTCATGAGACTAAACCGATGAACAAATTTATGTCTATAATGTGCTAGTTTCATACCAATAAATTTACGTGGATATTTTATTATCACTTAAATAAATACTTACATTACAAATAATACCAAAATTAAACAGATATATATTGCAGATGTTGATGGATGTAGGCGATTCTGTGAGAGACCAAAGCTAATCTATCTTGATCAACTAGGTCAGGTAGTGGCTAATGGGGAAGACAGAAGTCTTTTAAACCGGCGTCATTAAGGAAGTGTTGAATGTAGAAGAAGCACAGCAGGTCTGAGAATAGAGATATTTGGCTATCGGTGCCATCTCTCTACTCTAAAAGAGCTTGACGGGATAACATAATGATAATACTAAAGTTATACTAGTACATATTTTCAAGGAAACATCTTTAGACAATTGACAAAAACACATAAGCTTTGCATTGCTAATCGTACCATGAGTTCAGTTCAGTCAGAGAGTCTGCTCAGTTAAACTTTACATAACATATTACGATATTTAAACAAGACATGTAAGTCATGGAGTACCACAGTTATAATTATGAAAGACGTGTGTTCATAGCTAGCGCTTATTGAGTACTACAAAATATACTCGTAGATTCACACATATTCAAACATAAAGATCTATGTACTTAAAGGTATACGCGACACTTCATACCCACATATGTCATATTCGAAGAACTCTCAATTATAGAGATAAATTCTAAGTACTACGATTCTATTTCATCATTGCTTACGACTTGTTTCCAAAGTGACATATCTTGTTAAAAGTAACTACGAAATAATAACTTTTTGTCCACATAAAGAACTTTTTCAAAAACAGTCCAATGAAGAATATTCGAAACAATTTACATATAATGTTCTAAACTTTAGGCTTGCAAGTAATATAACTGAATTATATTTTTGAAAACTGACGCCAAGAGTAACAGCAACCGATGCGTCAAATATATAAAAAACTTATATTGAAGAAATTTGCGAAACGGTCATCCTAATGTATGAGAGAATAATAACATTTACAGTTTCTTAAGCAACAATAGATTGAATATAGTTCAAGGTGCTTTCTATGACACAAAACTGTAAGAACGGGAACATTCTGTCGGTACTTTCAAAGCAATAAAACTGAGTAGCGGAAAGAAAGTAGCCGGTTATAAATGTTTTTAAATGTTGAACCATAAACCCTATATTGCTCTAGTGAACCGTTTCTAACTGTAACCGTGCACCCGAAAATTTCAAAAATAGAACGGTAAAGGAATTTTAAACTAGCCAGTTAAATTACAATTTATTTAGCTGTAATATCCAAAACGTTCTGCATGCAACGGTATCTCTTATAAAAATATTTGAACTTTCAATGTTCGCAGATTCATGTTTATAGTTAATTTGTGATTATAGTTTCATTTCCCTATTCGTTAATTCGAAAGTACCATTAAATAAAAAAAAGTTGATGAAATCGTGAAAATTATGACATGATAACTGAGCTTTATAAGGTAGACAAACAACAAGTTAACATCGTTGTGTTCATTTGGAGAAAAATCGTAACTCGAATTCTTAAAATTCGTAATTCGAATTCTTAAAATTTGTAATTAGAATTCTTAAAATTTGTAATTCGAATTCGTAAAATTTGTAATTCGAATTCGTAAAATTATACAAACTCGAATATTATACAAATAATTGATATATATACATTATAGAAAACGTAAAATCACGCCTGTAATCCCCGAAGAGGTTAGCAGATAAATACATCGTATTTGCTATATATTGCTATTATATTTGCCATATACATATGCGTATAAGTTCCAAATAACTCGTACCTTTGTTTCTGTGTACTGCGTGTGTGCGGACTGCCTTAAGCGATGTGTTCGAAATTAGTTTGCTTTGTAAATAGTACATGTCAAACGTTGTCGTAGAATACCGAGAGTTATGTGGTCTGTTGTAAAGCATCAATTAGTTTGAAAAAGATTTGAATAGGAACGGCTTAGTGCTCAAATGTTTCACGTAATTTCTATATTATGAATACAGATAATCCTGCTTGTCCTTGAATTTGGTTGATTATACTTATTGAATCTTGTGTATGTAGTAAATTATCGAAAATACAATAAGTAATTTTAGATATTAGAACATACATATTTTTGGTTTGTCCGTGACAGTACCACGGATTGATCTATGTCAACGTGAAGCAATTATCATTTAAAGAATTCGTGTTACGGTCTGAGGGATGTGGTTGTCGATCCACTTACATACTAGGTAGCACCGCGTCTCTCCATATGAATTTTAAAATGGCACTCGTACTGACATAATGTGTTACTGACGCAATCTAAATATTGGAATATGCGCTGCTAACGCCATATAAAAGCACTAGTAGGAACTTTAGAGCTAAATAGTTGACCTAGATTGAGCTGCGACATAAGAAACATTATATCCAGTACTTGAATAATACATAATTTATAATTACATTAATACAACATAGTGACTTATGTCACTGAACTGGCATCACGTGATGTCGAGAGGTCACATAAATTCATGGACATATACCGTGGTTGCGTCAAGTAGTTCGCTTCATTCGTTTCACAGCTGAAAAGTAAGAAGAATAATCTAGAAAAATGCCAGAAACGCTAACAGTACGTATTGATTTAAAAAAATACTTTTACACTAAACGGTATAATTTTTTGCTCAATATTTAAAATGCGAGCACAAGTTATAAGGGAACTTCTCAGTGTATATAATCTTAATAACTCTCAATATTTGTACAGTTACGTTAACTAACTATATAATGTAAGGTACATTTTTTACGAACATTTCTCTCATTGTAGCTGAACTTTTTTGCGCAATCAACATTTCACCCAAACTTTCTCGTAAACTTTTAAACTGTTTTTGCTCACATTTACGCAATCTTATGTTCTTGCGAAAACATTAAGGTTTTTTATGTTCAATATGCGATGAAGCCGGACTCTTTAAAGTTGCCGCTTAATAGGTCTCAGCAACAAAGTTCACTATTCGGAAGTTAACAATGCAAGCTACAGTAGGAACGAATTTGTTTATTGCGCAATAAATGAGCATTTATGAATGTTCTTTGTTCTCGTTTGTTACGTTCGAAGTTTCAATTGCTTTAAGGTGCCGATAGTGTTTATTTAAATATGTATGTTTACTAAATTCTTATCGCTATGATTGAAATACTTGTTCCTATAACACTACTATCGTGTAGAATAACGTTGCTAAATACCAATCGTAGGGTATTTTTGTATTGTTTTTTTTTTCAGTCTGAGACGATGTACGTCTATGGACTGCAGGACCTGGTAAAAAAAGGGAAAATACTAAGGAAATATATGAAAACTCGTTTTTTTACTATAAATGGCTAAAAATAAATAACTGTCTTTAATCCACTGCTCGTTTTCCTTTTAGTCAATGTACGCGAAATATAGTAAGTCTTAAAAATTTTATGTTACTTAGTCAATATAATGTTGCGCAAACTCATCTCGTTTTGTGCATACAAGACTGGTACTTCCTCCCTCTTTACAAGCGTATAATGGAACTAATTTGTTGTTCAAACAGGGGGCCCTGTACACACTAACATCATGCAAACATTAATGCAACGTATAAATACAATTCTTCAACAAAATTATTCTACAACCTTATGCCAAGGGCATAAGGTTGAAATTGAAATGAAAACTAGTCGTACAACTGACATTAGGTTGTAACTGAAAACTGCAGGACACTATTTGACACGTACAACGCAATTGTCACTTACGTTGTTGGCACAAAGCAGTTCAGATGTGTATAAACGAAGTACGTGATTTTCGGACAGTTTATAGGATTTCTTTAATTACATTTTTTATTTGTTGGCGATTAAACTGACTTATTATTATAATAAAGAGAAGCAGATTTATAGTTTTGATTAATTTTACATGCCGTATGTAATAACGATCGTAATAAATTCACGTTGAGTCAAGTAAGTTGAGTTAAGTCATATTAGGAAAGCTACAATCCTTAAAGAGAGAATTTTTATTAAGAATTCACTTAGACCACGTCAGCCGCAATGTCCATGACTAAGTAGCATTACTAATTAGATCAGTTAGTGTTACTTGTTAATATACGTATTAGTCAATTAGGACCTACTAATTGGTAATAGGACTGCAGGAATCGTTCTGTTGGTAACACTAATCCAATTCATGCACATCAGTATGAGTGTAGTTAATGATACATGTATACCGAAAATCATACCCTTTGGACTGTAAAAGAAATTGTTTTAAGAACAATAATTTCATCTCTCACCGACTACTTTATGTCGGATTGAGACATTTATCTGCTAACGTGGCTAAGTATCTTACTACTAAATATGGCTACGATATAACATCGTAATATCACGCCTGTAATCCCCGAAGAGGTAGGCAGAGGAGTGTAGTATACTCGTACGATTCACCAGTTACGTTTACGTCCAATCATGGAATAGGTGATATACAATCTTTTTTTAATAGTAACTATTAATAGATCAGCATGTTTAACGAATTTGTTAAAAGTGGATTTATTATGAGAAGTTTTTCAGGATCGTAGCCGGTGAAAACCCTTAGTTTCTTTCTACTCCTAAATGAGGACAGGCACGTTTACACTCTGTGTAAGTGGGTTGCTTCGTTACAGAAACATTGCAATTAAAACTGTGTCATTTGATATTGATGTTTTGCCTAAAGGAATGAAAGTCCGCCATGATGTCTAGTTATTATAAATTTTTATCAAGAAAACAAGTTTCAAATACGTCCCAAACTAGCGATAGCTTGAAAAAACAGATAGGCCCGACATAAGCTAATACGTAATCAATCATGCACATAGATACTCACGGAACGTTTAACAGCAAAATGTTACGCATCTTCGCAAAACTGCTTGCCCCAATAAATTTGCGCATCCACGCCAAAATTTGTCAAAGGCGGATTATAAAAAATGGCACCCATGTGTGGTCTGCGTAAATGGGTAGCGTCATTCACAATGGAAGTCAACGCGCGTGAAATTGCGTCACGTTAAATCGATATTAATGCGGTAGTTGAAGTGTCGAATGTTTTCGAGTGGAGTGACGAACGCCGCACTACTAAGCTTTGTGTAATCACACGTAAATGTATTGTTGATATGTAGTGTGTAGAAAGCGGTTGTTATTTTATTCGCTGCAGCATTTTGATTTGTATTGCGTTAAATTTTCATAAAACTCGTTAATACTCCTTATTGTCGTTACGTCACTCAATGGCTGTGTGCGATAATTATTATTAGTATGTTTTGCAAGTAGACGAATTCGAAGAGGACGAATGAGACTTTAGAGAAAAACTTCCATTGATGGAAAATAATTGTTATTCGTGTTATATAAATATCAAGTATGCAGTCACTTCGGCATTTGTTTAATAATTGTTCAATTGATTTTAGACGGAGCAAATAATATCATACCAAGTTTATTTATTTATTTATTTATTTTATTAAGTTAGTCAATAAATTTTGTAACAGACAAACGGTCATTGCGTGGTAACTGATGAACATCTATAGACCGTATAGGAACCGATACTGCGTTATTTTAACAAGCGACCTATAATTAATCTTTGACAGGAGGTATAACTTATGTAGGTACTTTGTAAGAAGGATGTGTCTTGCTGATTTAGATGTAGGTAAGAAGTAATCTTTCATCAAAGGAGTTCATTCTTAAAACACAATCAATCTTTGTTGTTTCATAAATATTATTGGTATGAAAATGAGTGAACTTTGCGATAATGAGATAACCAGTCATCAATAAGCGTATGTGCCAGCAGCAATTTCTTAAGACACATCAAAATACAGAAGGGCGATTACATATAGTCGAGTTCAGATAGAAACAGAATTTTAATACTGAAAAGCCGTGAACAGTTACTCATGAATGGAGTAGTTATTTCATCAATGGCGCTTTGATGTGACGTCACGCAACCCTGTGCATATAAAAATATACGACTATTTTCACAAGTCGTCGTTTCAAAATAAGCTGTAAGATAATCCTTCGTGCGAAAAAAATCGTCTTGGGTGGTCCAGAGTGGCGTCAGAGTATGCTAAATCTCGGTTTGTATAGTTTACCCATATTTACAACTCTTACCATCACCCTTTCTATTAAAAACGACTTTTATTTTCATTCACATAAGGTTGAGAATAGTGTCGAGATATCTATGTTTTTACTCAACATCTTAACTAAATATTTGCTTTCGCCTGAACGTCTTTATGAATGAAATTTTAAAGGCTCACAATGTTACAATTGTTTTGAAATGAAACGAGGAGGAATTAAACATTACACGTACGTCCAAACTAATGAATAGCTGAATATTGTTATTAAATAATGTAATAATGATATTAGCACTCTGTATTTGAACAAAAAAAAGGAATAGTAAAGTAAAACATTTATATTTTTTATTAACCAGGTGCCTATTAAAGTACCTGTAACATTTTTTCATTAAAAAAAATATAATTTGTATATTAATACGTGATAAGAACTCTCTGTCTTCTTTTTGAAAAACAGTCAGCGCCGGGAGGAGTACTTACGACGTTTGGCGTGGCTAAAGCTTATGTAGAAAAGGAGTGTAGAAAGTATAACTTTCATATAATATCTGTTATTATGCATTAAATAAGATTTGCGAGATTCATTGTTTACTCTCATATCTACTGTCGGAGTCAGAAACTTAATAATCTGGGGTCAAACATTTCTACAGCACATACGTACCATCACGCCTATAATCCCCGAAGGTATATATGAAATACAGTACGTATGAACAGTTTTCCTCATTGGCACATTTAAGTATCTCAACAATGCAAAATAGAAATTTTATGAATTGTGATGAAATTTAGACCGATGTGGAGTTTCCTTCGATGTGTTCAGTTTTATGAAACTGTGAAAGCTTCTAATGTACAAATACTAACAAATATTGGTTTTAAAATGCGACGAAGATAACGTGTTTAATCGTTAGTTCTATACTTAGATATCGTTTATGAATAACCAACGCTATTTTTACTGCAGAATAACATATAAATGTAACATAATTATTTTTCTATAGCAAATAGGCGAAATAATATTAGGCGAAATAGTAGAAATAATATTGTACTATCTGTTCAAGTATGTGGTACAATTTTATGGAGTAAAGTGAAGTAAGCATATTGTATTATAATTGTGAATAGTAAGTATTATAGTACAAGTATATAGAGTAATTATAATAATTGTAGAGACCGTATTATCTTGTGTTTACGAATTTTTATATTGTTTTTATAATTATATAATATGATCTAATATTGTCTCTACTATTATGACGTAACATAAAGTCCGTATTGCCCCGAAGTGGTAGACAAAGGAATATAATACATTCCCGCCATTCACCAGTAACGCTCTATATGCCACTATGGAATAGATGGTAAGCATATTACCATATACTGGACACAAATCTAAACTGCGACCCACTACTAGAAATTTCATGTTACAAAAACCCAGTAATATCTAAACCGGGGATCGAATGCAGGACCTCCTGATCAGCAGTCGCGCTTTCAACCGCTCGACCAACTAAGCAGACCAACTAAGTAATAAATAAATAAAGGTAGGTATACAAATTTCTACATGATACTATTAATATCGCACTAGACAAAACTGTCTAATACATTAGTATATCAGGATTATAATATTATAGTTCAAACAGTATACCGTTCGATTAGTTGACGTCATTATAATGTTTACTAACTCCCTTTGCAGTAACGTGTGATAGCGCAAAGCACTTCTGGCTGTAATACGCTGATTACTGCCTCCATTACGTTTCAACACCGAATCGTTTGGTGCAGGTTATGGGTTAAAGCGATAACATTATCAGACTTAGTTCTTCATGTCACTGCGTTAGTATCCTTAAGAAATTAAATTAAACTTAATGATGGAATTTATTAATGATATTCTAGCTATTGAAGTAGTCTCGTGATTTTAAATATTCGGTTTACGGGAGAGCCTTGTGCTCGACATTACAATCGAATATAGATTAGATTGGCTACTTACATCTGTATTATGAATGGAATTTAACCATTATACACCTCATAAAAAAATATCTCCGTGCTATTTTGGTAACGAAGCTGGAATTCTAAATGTTCACGCGTGAAGTTAGTCAGTGCCAGCCAGCTCGTCTTACCCATTGTCTATGTGTCGCATATTAAGCATCTAAAAGGATATATAATCAATTATAAAAAAGTAACGTGTGGCTTGTAATCGCCGAAAAGGCAGACAAAGGAGTGTAATACTCCCACACGTTTCACCACCACGATTACGTCCCACTATGGATTAGGGTATTGACAGACATTGTAAATCGCTGTTTGTTGTTGACTCCATATAATTATACAAATAGTTACTGATATTGTTGTAATTTGATATCAACTATGAGAACAGCGAAAATGAAGACAAGGAATGACAGCGGGTTGAGATTAAAATATGTTTTTGGTTTACATTTACGAAGTTCGATGAAGTATTTCGATATCGAACTGAGAGAGATTAGAGCAACCGCTCACTCCCGTAACATGTCTCTCGGCACCACCCATTGGTGATATGGTGATAATAACTGACACAATAGACTTGTCACGGCTGTTTTTATTGGTGTCTTTACATGGTAATCCCATAAAGGATAAGTAGTGGATGCTTTAGATAAAATGTGGTTAATAGAAGTCTTTGTTTGCCGAGTTTGGAATTATGCACAGGTTCGTATCTATGTAATAGTGACCTGAAATACAAATACATCTGCCATTTCCGTATAAATTTCATGCAATATGTGGACTTAGTATTATTGTAAAAAAGTAATTCAAGGAAATATACATTTACATGTATGTATTGTAAAAACGTAATTCAATGAAATATATATATACATGTATGTATTGTAAAAATGTAATTCAAGGAAATATAAATTTCATGTATGTATTGTAAAAACGTAATTCAAGGAAATATATATTTACATGTACGTATATTAAAGTATCAGCCATTTAAGGAGCATTATGTTTCGAATAAGAACACAATTATTTATATTTTAGGGATCATGGCTGGATATTTATGAAAATAAAATTAAATGTCAAATTTCTAGATCGGTGGCACGATTAAGAGGAAATCATTTGGTTTTTTGGGAATTGCTGTCGAAAAGTCCACGGACTGCTTCCACTTGTCGCAGAATTTTCACTTGCTTGTGTTTCCCTTTAATAAAAGTCATATCGAATTCTTATAAAGTTAAAACACAGGGGCTATAAACGTTAAGAAGACTGGTGTACATTTTCAGGACAACGGAATACGAACTGTCATGTTACGGTTTAATGTAAAGCATTTGAAAATAATTTAGTTTATTTATTGATTGCCCCGTTGGTCGTGTTGGTTGCAAGCGCGACTGCCGATCGAGAGAGGTCCTGGGTCCCAATCTCGTGTCGGGTACTATTGAATTTTCTAACTTAGATTTTCTAGTTGAAATTTTTAGTAGTGGCTCGGAATCTGCATTTGTTTCCGAAGTATGGTGATAAACTCACCTCCTATTCTATTATGGAACGTAAACGTAACTGATGAAACGTAGGAGTGTACCTCGTCTGCCTACCTCTTCGGTATTTCAAGCGTGATGTTACATTTACGTAGTTTATTTAAGAGTTGATTGCATTGAGCAGACCGAAATATTTGATCAAAAACGTACAAAAACTAATGATACCAACGATTTCATATTTAGTACTGTTTCGCGATTGCAAGCGGTATTTGAAGTCAAATAGCATTAGATGCGTATGTCTTTTCGATGGTTAATAGCTTGCCGCAATATTCCAAGACCACTGCGGTAAACATACTGTCTAATTGATTTACGTTAAATAAAAGTAGGTGTTTTTAGTAAAGAGAGTGCCAAACGAGCAGGCATCGGTCGCCAATGGCCGCTGCTACCCATAGATGTCTGAAACCAATCTCGTATAATCCTGTTAGTGACAGATAAGTTAATAAACATAACGTCACCCGTGTAATCCCCGAAGAGGTAAGCAGAGTAGTGTAATACACTCCCACGTTTCACCAGTTACGTTTACGTCCCAATATGGAATAGGTGGTGACCGGGCACATGAGAGTGTTAAGGCCATAGTCTACCGCGTTGGCCAAGTGCGGGTTGGCTGACTTCAC
>DVOY01000815.1:0-10244 GCA_018237585.1 Apyrrothrix maculosa
GAGCGTGTAGAGGCGCGAAGCCCCTGAGATGAGCATGCGGTCCGTTGTCGACCCGGTCGTACATACGCCGGGCCAACCGGGCTACAAACTCATCCAGGGGTTAAGGTATCGACAGAGTAGCTCCATGTCGGTAACGATCTGTGCGACGTTCGGTCGTTTATACTTTTTCGATTTGAAAAATATTTTCGATTAAACAAAAATGCTTAACATTTTATTTAATCGATTATTATCAGCGACCAGTACATGTGGGTTGATGACTTACTTTTCTGATAACAGTTTTTCTACATGCTGTCAATAATTATACAGGGTCATTCATAAAATGCAATATGCAGATATTTTAATCCATACTTACGAAGGAAGTAAAATTTAAATATCGTAAAAAGTGAAGTTTAATCAATCGAATTTTCGTTTGCTAACAAATTTCCACCTTGCTTTGTTTCTGTTTCATATTTTCCTCTTTCATCGAATGCGTATTTTGTGAATGGCCTTACTGATTCGTATAAAATGTATGTATTATGTATCTCATGTTTATGTATTTGTATCTCAACCTTTAGGTCTACGACTTAGAAATTTCTACTTAAGGAAGGGATTTCTTTAATTATAGGTAAATCTTTTGTACTAGGTATTTTAAATCAATAACTCGACTTGTATAACTGTTTGACATGTGACCATTGAACAGAGCTGATAAAAAAGCAAATATAACTTAATATTGCGATAGTCCACTATCAGTTATTTTTTATACGACACTAATATAATAAATTACTTGATTGTTTAACATGGACGTGTTGTGGCCGAAATGTATAATCAGTGATATTGCATTGCAAAAGTAAGAGGTTTCAGAGAATGAACTTTATGTTGATAAAACTTATAATTATTTAATACGTCTAAAGTCGTTCGAGCCTATAAAACCCGCTTAATATTTAGATACTCTAATTCAAGAATCACCGTAAATAATACAGTCAAACCAGTTCTTAAATATGTAGTGTTATATTGTAAAATTGAAAAAGTATACACTAAAAAAAAGTGTAAAATTAAAAATACTTCGTATGTAGACATTATTTTAAGAATTCCGTCTAGAAAGTGTACAGGGGCTTTGTAATATTTATCATTTAACATTTCGGTCGCGACATATACACTGATACTCAAAACGGCATTTATATTCGATAATAAGTCTTAAGATCTAGGCTCTTAGGTATTGTTTCAGTTCTAGATAGGTAATGTACAGTCACAAGCACAATTCATATAATTATTTTCTTTACTAAGAGACTATCGATTTATATGAAGGTTTTTCTTATTGGAACTGACAAGAACGCGATTGTAATGCTAAGTAATGCTTGAAGATGACAATCAAAAATTATACACGAATGATTCATTTATAGGATAAAACAAATGATACGAACAACGACTCTTCTCTTGTTGCAGTGCTATTTAAAAATTGTCAGTAGTTTTGATTGCATACAATTTAACTTGAATAGATATCACTACTGAGTAGTGATATGCGTAGTATACAATTGTTTCTTTCAAAGATAGCTGAATCGAAGTAATTATGTATACATTTGCGGAGTTTTTGAAAATTGTGCTTGTTCAAATTGTAATTTTCATCTCACAGTTAAACATTAAGATCTTTGTACCTATCAGTTTTATACATTTTTACCATCAAAATTTAATTTTAAGTAGGTAGTTTATGTAATTCGGTGTTTCTTATTATCATTACTTCTCTATTATTAATGTACTTCTGTAAAATTTAACTTGACACCGTTTGGATCTCGTTCGAAATTTTTTATATACAAGATTTGGTTTTTAGATTTTTAGCGGGTGGTGCTTAAGTTAGTGTCTCATTGTTTATGAAAAAAAGTGTAATCAGTCTAGTGCCAACCCAATGATGATTTATTTTTAATAAATGCAATGCAACGTATTATACTGACGTGATTGAAAATAGCTTTTTTTTTACTTTTTTAAGGTATGTTTTTCGTATTGTAAGGTTTAGAAAAATTTTTTCGGATGTAGATGTTTTTTTTTTCAAAAATCAGATCTCATTAGGCAACTCATTGATAAAAGTGTGCCTTCGCAAAGATCTCTCATTACTTTTGGATTACGGAATGAAATAATTTGATGTTTATACATCGATTTAGTGTTAGGTGAATTGCTGTTAAATGTAACTCGTTAATGAAAATTGTCAAAATTAAGTAACAAATCGTGCCTTTAAGATTTATGAAATAAATTTTCAACTCATATTTTTATGTTGTTTATTTTTCTTTTAATAGTAAGGATATTCGTTCTGAATTTTTATCGACAAGTACGTATAAAACTGTAATTTTCTCGTTTCTTCTTGAAAATATAAATGTATGGGGTGCTGCACTTAGAGTTATTAAAAACTTTTCTTTTTGTTTAATTGGCTACACATAGAACTGTAGAAGATATTAATGTATAAAAAGGTATAATTTTTGTTAAATATGCCACCAAAATACTCTAAATAAAAATAGAATATAAGCCTCAAAAAAGATGTTTATTTTTAAAACATAAACATTACGTTCATTTTTTTAATAAAGGGAAATAAGAAAGCAAGAACTATATAGAATTCATTAATGATTGTACCTATGCGTATTTGAAAGTTGAC
Source organism: Apyrrothrix maculosa (assembly GCA_018237585.1). Classification (NCBI taxonomy): domain Eukaryota; kingdom Metazoa; phylum Arthropoda; class Insecta; order Lepidoptera; family Hesperiidae; genus Apyrrothrix; species Apyrrothrix maculosa. The sequence goes on from DVOY01000815.1 coordinate 2,618, forward strand.
TAATAAAATTTTAAATACAATTTTAGAATGTCGATATTTAAAAAATACGGGAAAACAAACAATATAATAAAAGAATCTTCTAATTTGCGGTCGTCCTCTCAGAACAGCCACTATTTATTTATATAAACTTTAAATTATTTACACATTCTGTTTCGCCTACTTTACAGTAATATAATCGTCAACGTCTTTAAAATACAATCGAAAACAAAATAATATATAACAGAAGTTACACATGACGTAATGTACAGTTCCGACAACAACACTAACTGTAAGCTCGACGAGCTTGTGGGAAAGAACTTTTGTTGCAAACTTGATTGAGCGACTGTATAATCCACCTTTACTTGAAAAAACTGCATGAAACTTAGTAGTTGTTTCAGGCGTTTCAACCGAGCCGCGGTTTCTTGCGAGTGTGGAGTCCTTTGCTCAAGCAAAAAGTTACACTACTCCAGATTGCTTATCCTCTGTGAAGGTTCGATGTTTTCCGTACGTTGTTCAAGAACGTAATGTAAACATGCCCGTGAAGCTTGCAGCTTAGTGTTACCATCTTTATATTTAATTACATAGTGGGAGAAATACTTGGACTAGGAGGTATACCAATTACAAAAAATAATACTCCGCACCTTATATAATTTTTTTTACTATAATTTCCATTTAGGAAAGTATTTCATAAATTTTGGCCATACTAAAACGTTATATAAATTAGTGTTACATAGATACAAAAGGGCCGAAAATTTATTAAATACTCCAGTCTATAATATTGCTTCATCGATCCAAAATATACAAGAAATCAATTTAGTCCTGTATAGACAAGAGACCCAATTCCTTATTAATCGTAGGGTAATCGTAAAAATTAACAATTCATGGCATTAAAATTAAATCTACTTCAAGTACTTACTCACTCGCGAGCGAAAAACGAGGAAATATTTACACTGACAGTAAATATCAAAGTAACTGTCAGTTTGAAGTGACAGCTGACAGTTATACAACGTCAAGCACACAAGAAATGTCAAATATCTGCGTTCCAGTAGATAAAAATAACGTCCACGACATTAAATTAGTACATTCATGACTTCAATAAGTGTTTAGTGGAACGTGTTTCGAATTAAAGTATATGTTTCAGTAGGAAAACATTTAATCGCTCCTCGTTCGCGGTAACAAGTATTACATTGAAACAATATACAATTTTTTTTGTTTACATTTTCGTTTTTAAGTAAAAGTGTTAACACTAAGTTCTAATGTACAGAGAAGTGCACAACATTGATTGGTGTCAGTCTATAGTAGGATTGGATGGATTTTAGTCCTCGAAAACAACGTACTAAGCTGCTGATAGTAAAATAATAAAAGGTAGAATCATTGTATATACATGCATTTCAATACGTATTATGCAATGCAAACTAAAATGTCGCACTCGCTTTTCTCGTACATCCCTTTGAATTGTATAATTCACAGTTCATTGTTGGATGAAAGATTACGAGTTACAACCGTTGCTTGAAACGTACATGGAAATTGACTGCGATATGAGTACAAGGCAGAAATAGAACATCGGTATACCTGTCCGGTGCCCTAATCGCCTGCCAGCCACAAAGATCCTCAGACCTACTGTATTGTAAAAGATACCTTGCTTATTCTATTGTAGATATCACGTAGAGCAAATTTTTTCCTATAATCCGTAATATGGCGCATTGAGAAACAAATAGGCAGTCTAATATGTCTGCCTACCACCTAATAGACAGGAAAACGACTATGCAAGGACTACTGCTTAGCGAGTGAACCTTAAAGCGGTAATCCGTCGACTGTTAACAAACGTCTTTAGGTGTTTTCTAGAACATTCTTTTAAGTTATAGCTATATGCATGTGTTCCATTCCATTCTATTGCAAGAAAAGGATAAAAATTAAGCTTCGGGGTAAAAATAAATTTGAGCCATCAGGAAATATTCGATTATCATACTTGACACCCACAAGCGAGGTACAGAGGAAAGCTGGAACGAAGTATGTATCAAGAATCCACGCTAACAACTACGAATTTACACGTTTAAAATTTCAGCGTACAACTCATATGGCAGTGTTCGAAAAACGTTTGTCAAAAGATAATAATACAATAATAAAAAAAAAACTTATATTAAAGCATATAAATGAAACATCACAGATCTTTACGCCTATAATAAAATAAAATGCTTCACTTAAAAAAAATGCCATGAAACGAACGGAAAATTCGAAGTAGAAGTATTAAGGTCACACTGGAAGTCGAGTCTAAACTAAACGCTAGGACAAGTATGTACAAGACGGTAATACCACTCGGCGAGCGAAGTGGTCGCGACAATAAAACTTGAGCCGTTATATTAAATAGGATCACAGTGGAGAAAGTGATTTAAAGTTAGTTTTACATCTAATCGTCTATAAATATAGTATATGTTACTTTAAAGTCCCACAGTATGGCAAGTTTCTAAACAAACGCTATCACTCTGTCGTGACACTAATCCTTCTATGACTACGCCCATAGAAAAATTCAATTCACTATTATGTACACTGTACTCAATCCGAGTCACTAGGTCGGAGGACGCGCCGGCGGCTCAGAAGCTGGGCTGCGACACGGTGCGCGGGTTGCCGGCCGGCGGGTACACGTCGTACGCGCCGGGCGGCTCCAGGTGGCACACCACGTTGTTCTCGCCGTTGAGCACGGCGGCCAGCGCCCGCATGTTCTCCTGCGGCTGCTGGTACGGCATCAGCCGGCCGCTCTCGTAAGCGTGTCGCGGCTCGTACCGCTCCAAGGTATCCCATTTGCCGTATTTTCCGTAATGCTCCTCGTGGTGGTGCCTCTCCCCCGGGCTGTAGGAGATCAGCGGGCGGTGGTCGCCGAAGAACTTGGAACTCGAGGAGCCGTGGTGCCCCGGGTTCTGGCGGCAGTTGTCCGGTCCGGAGTTATCGTCGGACATGTCGGACATTAACGTCTCGTTTCTCTCTATTTCTTCGTAAACCGGATCGTCCTGTATCACGCGAAATTCCTGCTCGGAGCCCCGTCTGTAAATCCTGCCTTGCTGCGATGCGATTTCAGAGTAGGTGTGGTTGATGTTCTGGCTGCCGTGGTGATGGTGATGCTTTCGACGGTTCTCGTCCTTGTAGTGCTTCCGGAAGATCATCTCCTGGCTGCCCGGGGAGTGCTGCGACATGTACACGTGGGGATTCCTGAAGTCGTGGTTGTAGCTGCGGGTCGTCTGGTAGCCTTGATGATGCAGGGGGCTCTCCTCGTCCTTGATCATGTGCCGCGGGGAGCCGGGCGCCAGAGGAGCGTCACAATCGGTGTACGAGCTATGAATGTGGTTCTGCTGGATCATTTGACGAGAAAGCGTGTCGTGATGAGGCAGGGTCGCGGTATTTCCGGGATGATGCTTAGAAGAAGTGTTCTGGAAAAAGTAGGATGATTTAAAAAAACGTAAAAAAAATTCATTGTTACTCTTTTATCAAAGATACCTAACCTAACAAATAAACCTTACTCCTAGAGCAGACTAAATGAAGGCTAATTGAAAGACAGCTCAATTCGGACACAGTTTTAAAGACGATAATTAAACGATTTTACGGTATGATATTTTAACGAACAAACAATTAAACTGTATCAAGATAATTAACGTGTAGCCTTTTAACAAAAATAACTGTATACAAGTTAGTGATAATTATAAAAGAAAATTGTTTAACAATTGCAACGGTTAAAATAGAGACTCTATATAGAGTAACTACTCATAGTTTAATAAGAAATACATTATTATAATCGATTTGAAAACCGTCATTATAAAACAACGTAAGTAGATAATAGTTTAGAAAAAAATTATTAAACAGAGAGAAGTGTGAATATTATTTTCTATTCGTATTAAATGTAGAGTATTAGTATCGAATGATTGAGCTCATAAAGATGGTCATTTTGTGTATGATGTTTTTTAAATAGCAATCCGTAAGATCGATTTTTGTTAACTTAATACGTACAATAGTTACAAAAAAGAACATCATTATTTAAAAAAACGTAATATCACGCCTGTAATCCCCAAAGAGGTAGGCAGATGAATGTAATACACTCCCACATTTCACTAGTTACGTTTATATCCCAATATGGAATAGGTGGTGAGTTTATTGCCATAAACCGGGCACTAATCCAGACTCCGAACCACTAGAATTTTTTACTAGAAAATCTATGAATAGTCCAAACTATCGGGAACTAACCCGACCCGGGATTTGAATCCAGAACCTCTCGATAGTATATCATTATTTCAATTTCTAGTAAATAAAATGTTTTACGAGACTAATATTTCGGTGCATATGGTGCTTGTTCGCTACGTAGACTCAATGATGAGATATCAGCTGCCGGCTCGTGGTCTTGTACAACGGACCGATAAAACAAAGGCCTGACACGCGCGTCTAATTTATGTTTGATTGTACGTGACTGCAAACATTTGAATTCTGCTTATCGTTACCATTTAAGAGAGTAAAACTAAATATCTCGTCTCCATAACATTGTATGGACACGAGATATCATTCATGGAACGTTCTAGTCTAGGACATTATTTTAATAAAATTCTATTCCAAAAAATAGAACTACAAATTTTCGTCCGTTAATAATTAAAATGCATCTGAAATATAAAAATATTTAGTTTTGTTTATATTTTAATTAAGAATTTAATCAATTAAAAAAAATAACGACAATAAAAGTGTACAAGTAAGCATTAAAAAAAAAACAATATTAAATGTAGTCCAAATCGATCGAACGGATTGCGTGATAGTGTCGCAAAATGGAGAAACAGAAGGAGGTGGGATGGGCTAAGACTGTGCCGGAGGATGACGTCATGCGATGCTATGTTAGACATGCAGTTATGACTCGCTACTTTAGTAAGATCTCTCTTTTACCGCCACCGGGACATTTGGAACAATACGCACGAAACAGACAATCCCTGTGCTATTCTAAGCCTAGGTCTAAGTTTGATGGAATTCGAGGTGCCATTTTAATGTTGTGCGGTTATTTGTGACTGTTTCCAACTCGATAAATGTTTTTTTCCAAATACAGCAGCAGGAGCTATAAGTACCAGTAACAAAAATAATAATGAAAAGCAAGAGAAACTATATGTAATCCAATGTGTACTACGGCGAGCGGACGAACGAACGAGCCGGCGGGCGAACGAGATCTTACTAGAGCATTCTAAAACGGAACATCACTCTAGAAGTGTCACACAGCCCTCCCCTCACCTTCCAAGCATTGCCCCCCATCGTGTTCGCCATTAACGTCCACTCGTTCGCGCCGATCGACGCCGCCATTTTGTTCGAGTAACAAGATGGCGACCGCGAGCGAAGGTTCTGGTAATCGTTGGGCACTTCGACATTGTTTCTGTAGCTATGCATCGACGCGATGCTATGAGTGTGGGATGAGCTATGGGGAATGTTTTGTGGTGTCGGCACGCGGCCGCTGCGCGCCTCCTCGTTGGCTACGTATATCGGCGCCGTGGGCCGCACGTTCCACCGGGCCGACTCCGCGGGTGAGTTGTAGCTCTGTTCGTGGTTAGAAAGGACAATATTATACATACTTACATAAACCAAACTACATAGGAAAACCCTACAACCGTCTGATAGAACGCTAACGAGAGATGATAGAGACAAGCCGTGACGTGACATACGCATTAAATTTTCCAGAGATAGGATTCATAATTCCAAACGTGCTACATTCGCTGCGATGGATTCGTATTATTTTAATATTAGTTGCTGTTAAATATTAAAGTAATCGAACCCATCAGCGGATGCGTATACTAGTTTTACGTAACCACCACACCACTAAGTGAAATGTTAAGATAGATTCGAGTTAATTGTTAGTAGACAGTGAAGCGTTAGTTTTGTTACGAAACAGTGAAAACGAAGTATACGAATAAGAGAAAACAAAATGGAAACTTACCGTACAACAAACACGAGCGCGAATCGCCGCGACATAGCGATACCATTGTAAGTGTCATCGCTTCTATGTTAGTGACGCGGGTGTACACGAAGACAATACATCGAGTTAATGTTAAGACAAATCGACTGAGCTGTCTTCAACCAATTAGTTACAACGGGTAATAAAACCAAGTGGTGTTTGGTGGTCAATAATATTTTTTTGTCAAATTTGGAACGGATCCTATCTCTAAAAACAATGCGTACGCACCTTGCTGCACGTTCTGTCTGTACCCCGGGGGGTACCTGCCGCTGCCGGCGTTGATGGGGTTGCGCAGATGCGTCATGGGCGCCGGCGGCTCCCGCTCGGGCGCGTTGTGCGCGAAACTCGCCCCTGTCGCGTTTAGAGTGGGACCGAAATTGCTCGACGGGCCGAAGTTCTGGTTGTCTTGCGAATTTCGCCTGTTTCTATGCGAGTGGTAGTTGTGCGCCGCGGCGGCGGCGGCGAGCGACGCGACCGAGGCGTTGTTGATGACGTTGTTGTTGTTGTGGTTGTTGTTGTTGACGACAACGTTTAGATTGTTGATGACTAAGTTGTTTGTCGTGGACGCGGACACCGACGTGCTGGCTGTGCTCTGTTCGAATGCAACGGAACGTACTGTTATCTGTGTCGAATGTGTCGTACTCTTGCTCAGTGCTGTTCGATATTGACGTTAAACACGGCCATTTTGGGATATCAATAATATATATAGGATGTACGCCATAGTGTAATATAGGGATATTGTTTACCAGCCACCAGGATTTTCATGCAGATTCGGGATAGTATAAAGCGTTTTTCGTATTTTCAACTGCGAGGACATGGTCTACAGTTTATTGTAATGGGAAAAATGTATGTTTAAAAATAATTGCTTATAGATATAGTTAATTATGAGCAGTTTTTAATTATTAAGTGGAAATGTTTTTTATACGGACGGACACGAAAACATTGTTTGAATATTTTTAACTTTCTCAGTTAGATTTTTTTTTAAATTTTACCGAGTTTTGAGATATTATGCACATGTGATGCAATTTATTTATTATCCGTATCAGTATCGATCGGTTAGTCATATTACAATCAGACGTCTGAGAAAGTATCTATACATGAAATTAACAATGATTAGGATTATTTTCATTTCTAGGAATACTTTTACAGTTCAAGCTGGAGCATGTTGAATTACAATGTAATAAGATGGGCCTCTCCCGTATATTTGATAGGGCTAGGTGAAGACTCGATAGGCTTCTCCGATAGATTCGATGAGGGTAGGTAATGTAACAACCAACCAATCCCGTTTGTGATTGTTACATTACCTACCCTGAGCCATTTGTACCCGCGGCGATTTGCGCTGTATGGTACGAGAATACGGACCTAGACGATCTAGGTCATTTAACTAACTGTGGTCGTTCGTACCCGCAGCGAACTACGCCGCTTGGGTGCGAGAATACGGGGCTCGAGGATCCCTCTGTACCCGGACAGTCTCAGTGGGTAACTGTCCTCCAGTGTAGATCGTTTAGTTGGGACAGGTGGAGGTGGTTTAGAAAGGCGAGGCGCGGCACGCACCGTGGCGTCGCGCGGCTCCAGCGCGTCGGCGTGCGCGGCGTGCGGCGCGCGCTCGGGCGGCGCGGCGCGGCGGGCGCGGCGCGGCTCGGCCACGTGCGACGAGGCGCTGGTGCCGAGCGCGGCCGGCGCGGC
>DVOY01000816.1:0-10242 GCA_018237585.1 Apyrrothrix maculosa
GTCTCCCAGGATTTGATCTAGATACCCCTTCGCTGCTTCTTCGCTGAATATATTCGAATTCTACGGAAGATGTTTAAAATACATACTGGTTCAGTCCACTCAATTTAAATCGGTGTCTATTGTATATGCCATAACAATGATTTAACTTATATACTAGGATGAGTCGGGGAATATAGCAGCAACATTTGTGGGAAACTCACATGACTTGGCACATCGACGTTCTTGACGACCCTGGGCATGTCATCCTCCACCAGCTGGGTAAGATATCCCAGCAACATGTACACTCCGAGCAGCACAATTATTAATGCGCCAGGTACCTTCAATTGTTAAAAACACATTAACATCGGATATAATTGAACTGGAGGCTAATTGAGGACGAGTATTAAAATATAAACCATTAGCTCCATTTAGCGTATCGTATTTAATTTCCGGTGTCATGAAAATGTCCAACCGGAAGTCTAATGAAGCTCCAAAAGTTCTTTTATTTTGAAAGTAGCAGTATGAAGCTTTATATTATCGTGTACAATACGAAACGGAATTTAAAATAATTATAATTATATTAAGATTGAAGTGTACGAAGAGTAAAGGGGTTTTTAATTAAAATTTTGAGTAAAATGGACTGAAAACAATAAAATTGTATGTAATAAAAAAATAACAAAACACGTTAAAAAGGATCAACTTCATCAATATCGAGTACTTTAGTGGTACTTATCGACTTATCCTACGTATAACATTTATTTCTTTTAATCCTCTTCGTCCTGGTAGGACATCAAGTTAATACTAAAAAAATATTGTACTATCATCTGATCTGGACAAGTGTACAAATTTTAATGCAAATCGGATTGTGGAAGTTGGGTTAAATTTAAATTGTAAAAAGATTCCCTTACATGGTTAGTTACAAGTGAATCTAAGAAAAGCGCGATAAAAATAGTTAAAATCGGACTGAAAATGTACATGAATACCTTGTAACATATCAACCGAAGTGTGAATGTTAAAAATAATGTTTAAATTAGTAGATATATAGCAATTATAAATAAATATCAATGAAAATACATGGCGAATACTTACCGTTGTTATTAAGACAAATACAAAAAAAAACCCAAAGCCAATCCTCTACCAATAACCCCAAACCGAAAGACTGTGTATTCAAACATTGTTCTAGTTCCCGAATAAACTTGTAGGACTACTTTCGCAATCTATCGCCCCTTTTGTGGATATTTCATGTTCATCGCACCACATGACAGGCCCTCGAAGCGACCTTCTAAACGATCAGTTCAGAACCATGATCCATAGAGAACAGACAAGTTAAAAGACAAGTACAAAAAACACAAAACATATTTATATTTCAAGCGTTTTTCTAAGGCATTTGATGAGTCTTGTAGAATATAAAGTCATAAAGAAATTAACAGTCCCAAGGATATTAACCTTACCTAATATTTCCTATGTAACGGATGTGATTCAGATATCCTTGATAAGAGAAGCAAATACATTTCTAATTTGTCAGTGATTTTACTAAGCTTAAAGATAATATCAACACACACGGTTAAATTGTTCTAATGAAATTAAAAGTTCGACATAGACACATGAATATATACTGCCAAAACTCAATCATTCATTGATAGCAATGAAATATAAAGGTGGACTGTTTTATACATAAGAATTGTTTAATTATAACTCGAGGCAACATCAGTTAACATCAGTTAATTGAAATTATGAATATGTATTGATTGTACATAATTTAAGCTAGCGCAGTGAACATTACCGATGACCTCGGTAGAGAGGTAGGGCACTATAGTTTTAAACTTAAAGAAGCATGAATAATTAGATTGATTATCAAAAGTTCGTCCGCTCTTTAGTCATTAGATAAACGAGACAGTATAATCATTATATTGTTTGTACTACGGAAGTCATTAATCAAATCTCGTATTTTTTCCTTCCCCATGGCGACACGTGATTTGCGAGTTGAGGATGTACTAACAGGAAAACAATATCTGCGTGGTTTTTTAGTGAAGCGAGCAGCAATCAACTGTCATTGTTGCCGCCCACAAATATCCGTAACCGACATTTGTAACATAGATGTGACTACCGAAATAGGTAATTATCATAATAATAACGTAACATTAGCCCGGTTAGTACATGTTTGTATAATTGCAGTTAGTATCTGTCCTATTCGAAATCGGTCACAGACGTGTTGCTACTCCTGAGGAAGTGATAGTCATTTTAGCATACATGTGAACCGGCAACTACACCATTATGTGTTAATTCTCAAACTGTCCATCGTGTCATAGACGACGTGATCACTTACTCACTATGGCTGTTCTATCTGAATGCTTGTCATGGTTTTGTAAAAGAAGGCGCGTCAATTTTAATTTTTAATTTTTAATTTATAACACACAAGACATAAACGACGCTAGGCTAAATAAAACCTTTTTAAAATAGAAACAGAGGAACCGCAAAGCGAAGATTAAATGAAAAGCTTAGACTTAGAAGATATGGTACATTTTACTACCTCAAACCTCTGGGTGTTATTTCAATGAGTCACATTTCAAGTCAGCGACGCACTCGTAATCACCGCAAATCCGTAAAACCGGTAAGCTCTATTTCAACAAGTTTCAGAAGAGCCTCGAAGTTCACTCCAAAGACGGAGGTAATCCAAAAGTCCTTTTAGTACTTCGATTAGTTTTATGTTCAAAACTTTTTCCGTAATTTTTCATCATTTAATATTAAGTACCACTTCCGAATAGCCACAAAGTCAAGTGCAAAATACTGCATTGAAAGCGTGAGCTAATCAACAAATGTGTAAGGTGAAAGACAATTATGGACTGTAGATGGCCGACAATAAAAGTCTTTTTTTATTCTTCATTTTTCTTAAGTTTCGGTCGAAAGCGAATGTGTATGAGCCACACAACCCACATAGACAAAATATCATAGAGGTCTTTGGCTACTTGTCGACATACGAGTAGCTCATTAAAGGTACTGTTATGTTATTAAATGTTCCCTGTTAACACAACTTCCCGTACACTGAATTGCCGCGATTGTAACTACCTCGGGACCGCAACTTGTAAATTGAATGACGTTACAAATATGAAGGCGACTCCGACGGCAAGGCGCTCACTGAATATTCATGAATTTTCAGTGACGGATCAGGAGTGAGGAAGCACGGGACGTGTAATTAGCTCTGTTTTTACAAACTTCACCAAGAGCGCATACATTACAAACGCATATTTGTACGTACTGGTGAACATTTTTACGGTATAACTGTTGATAAAACAATGTAATTTCTCGCCTGTAATCCTCGAAGAGACAGGCAGAGCATTGTAACATACTCCTACGTTTCACCAGTTATATTTACGTCCCACTATAGAATAGAGGGTGAGCCTATTGCCATAAACCGGGCACAACTCCAGACTCCGAGCCACTACTAGAAATTTCTACTAAAAAGTCTTAGAAAAATCTATAATGCCCGACCCGGGATTTGAACCCACGACGTCTCGATCAGCAGTCGCGCTTGCAACCACTTGACCGACGAGGCATAAAAAATATGCATATAATATAATTTACTCTAAGTATAGAAGCTCTTTCATGGACTGGAGTAGACATTGGACTACCAGGCACAGTATTAAGGTGACTCCAGTACATATTACAGCATACGCTTTTGTGCATAAATTCACAATCCACTTACAACACGCATGTGAATGACGTAGAGCGACCTAAACATTTTACAACACTCGTTATTGGTACAACTTGGCATTATAGGTACGTGTCCACTATGTCTAAACATTTGAGATCTCTGTATAATTGTATATTTAAATTAACCTTTTTTGTGCCACGCTAAGAACTCGCTTAGGCGCTAAGATAGCTAACAGCAGTTTGTTTTAAGAGACGCAAAAACATATTTCTGCCAATTATTACAATGTAAAAGGGAACCTTAGCGGAGCTTAAAAGTGATAAATAAAATAAATATAGGCTACAGGTCGCCGTCGAGAGCTCATTATGCTGCATGTTAGCGGCAGCGATCAATGACGTGATCTGAATATTCATTCAGCGACGATCGGATTGCGGCCCATCTCTATCTGCCGCTTTATAGAGATTTGCAGCAGGCATCCAACGAATCTACCTATTAACGCGCTGATATTACCATAGACAATATTTAGCACAGCTTAGTAAATAGAAATTGCGACAAATAACAGCGCTAGTGGTTTTTAACAACTAACACAATGCTGGGCATAACGCGTTTTATAGTGATTACTTCGCGTTATGTACTCGTTTATTAAATTTATACTGTCACTTTACCATTGTCATTAATAAACTATTTTTTATTATTTCTTTTATATCAATTCATCGTATCAAAAGCAATTTAAGTAGATTAAGCAATTGTAGTTTGTTCGAAGAGTATTACACATTCTATTATATTGAAAATAAATATCTCGTTCCGCCTTTTTCGTTGTCATCGGTTGCTAATAGCGACGTGGTCTGTGTTACGTACGAGTACAGCCGGCGACTCCGACACCCGTTTCTCGGGGTCAACGCCCATTTGACTCGTAAGTTCTAGAACAATACGACATTTTTTCTAATACACTCAAGGAATCAACAATTAACTTATAAATGCTAAGAGTTGTTCAGTTTCTTCTCACGTTAGCGCCAGTTAACCGTAACCCATATACACTTTTCACAAAATTGATAACATTCAAAACTAAAGTCATAAACGTTTAAACTATATATTATAGCCCAGTAATGAAATTGTCGTTTACCTGGCATGATTGACATCATGTGCGCTAAATATTCACGGAAGGATCCCAGAGCGGGACCGCATCATAATACAGTATACGGCCTACAGTACACTACTGTGTATAATTTTCAAGGCTATAGTATGCAGAGCAATTAAGCATTCCGATTACAGACACGTCATATCACTAAGTAAGTTTTGTAATTAATAAATCACCTAAAAACGAAATTAAATTGTTTTTCTACACTAAAGATCTGCGGAGTGTAATTTGCAAGGTCACATCATAATCATCATCATCATCAGCCTATATTAGTCCACTGCTGGGCATAGGTCTCCCCCAAGGAGCGCCATCACGCCCTGTCTTGCCGCATCCAGCATCGAAATTTATTTTAGTATGTCGGATTTGAAAAAGATGTAAAACAATTAAATAAGTACGATTTATCTAACTTAATTACGTAATTGTAAAACTGGTACGGAAATACCTTCATATGTTAGATGTAGGCAACAGTGATCGCTTACTCACTTTACAGCTGACTCAATCACATACTAACTATGATAATAGTGCTGTACATACAGCCAGCGGGCAATTGCAGGTATTCGAAATTTAATTATGCAAACAGTTTTAGAACAATATATAGTATGTGGGCACGAACAACTTCCGCTAGGTTGACCCACCCTGTGTCACTAGACTCAAGCTTCACACCGAAACAAATAAAATGTTTATTGTATAATGTATGTTTTAAGTATATATGTGTCGTTTACTAGCCGTCGGGCTGCCATAACGCAGGCTCTTCGAGCCTACTTTGAAATCAGATGAGCAGATCAGACGTGTGGTGATGTCCCAAGGTACTAAAAAAAAGTAACGTAGTGGTAATAGGCCCACCCCCTGTTCCATGGTGAGACGTATAACACAATTGGTAGATCGTGGGAGTGTACTACACAGCTCTGCCTACCCTTTCGAGAAAAGACCAGCCTAATGTTATGTTTTGTGAATATAGGGTACAGTGTAACAATACGACATATGTATCAGAGTGATCCTAAGTAACATACTCCAGTATCGGTATTAGCAGGCGCTGGTACCGTGATCGGTGACGTATGCACTGAATATTCATGCAGCCCGCGAGGGCGCGTGACGGGAATGCCGGCTCTCGGCACGTGTGCGCGGTATCGAATAAGCCCCGGTGTATCGCCTCATCTCCATAATACGGAGATAACGCTGTGTTTGACATGAAAAGTGCCATAAATTCGCACTTTTGCTGTGTGGTAGTAAAGCTCAACTATACTGTGGTGTCATGATATACCTGTCTACTCCAAGGAGAACATTTCTATGATAGAAAGATCAAAGGTGATTAAGGACTAAATTCAGTTCAAAACTGTGGGTACCGTAAAAAGAAACACAAGGCTCATATTTTTTACAAACGGACTGCCGGTTTTCAAGATAAAGAAAAACTTTATAGCGATATATTACTTGGAAGAATGTAATTAACAAGTAAAAATAATTATTTATATGCTACATAAGAGTTAAGAGGCAAAGTCGAGAAAGAAGAAGCTAGAGTCAATGTCGAGAATTAAGAGTCAATGATTCTATTAATTTAAATATTCACCCACTTCGTTATCAGGTAAATTATTAACTGTTTATGTTCTATTCATAAATTCTACAAACGACATTTTATACAAATGAGGTCTTAATATGTTAGCTAATGATCAGAATGTCGTTTGGACTTGTCTTTAAATGCAAATTATAAAGTCGTATTTTTTTCTTTTATAAGTTAAAGTTTGATACATTATGGCGTTATCTCTTGCTCATTAATCTGACCATTTATATTCACAGGTTTATGTTAAACAGAATTCGGTTAAGAAACTCTCGAGAATTTTCTCAGACTATACTCAGAGCACATTAATGACGGCGAGACCCTCCCCTTTCACCTATTAAATGCATTTCATATTCTCCTTTTGTAGTCTGTTAAGAAAAAGCACATGCACAAAACACGCGCCAAGTTTTACAAATAAAACATTTAAAAATAGAATGTACTTTTCATATACTTCATCAAAAAATTTATAATGTACTTAACACTAAAGGAGTTTCCTGTGAAAAAGTTATCGCTTCGCGCTCAGTATTTCAGCCATAATTTCAATAAGTGTGCTATACTTAAACAAAGTAATGGCCCGCGAACTGATGAACATTACACGGCAAATAGACCTATATTGAAGAACCCTGTCGCTTACTTTTATTAATATGCATAAATATATTAATCAACCTTTTATCGTTCTCCTGTTGGATATGGTTCTCCTCTCAGAATATGAAAGGTTAAGTCCATAGTATGCCATGTTAGCCAAGTGCGGGTAAATAATCGAAATTTTTAAGTGTTATTGGGTTTTTCTAACTTAAGATTCGTACTAATAGCTCGAAATGTGGATTTGTGAACGGTATATAGTAATAAGCTCAAACTCCTTTTCCATAGTGGGACGTATGACATGACTGGTGCATCATGGGAATGAACTATACTCCAATGTCGTCTGGGAAATAGAGGTATGTCTTTATAATTATAATGTTTTCCAGAGTAAAATAGCTGCACTGCGATATGGTATTGTGTATAATGAGAAAACACAAACGGTATCAATCATTTCAAAGTCTTATCACTGCAGTCAATGTTTCATGACGTAGAGCTGAAAGTAGCCAACGCGGAAAACATCAGTTTGTTGACTGCTAATCAAGTTTATAAGGAATGAATATTCATTCACGAACTCTACGGTAGAAGTCGCCGTGCGCTCGCACTTACGGTTCAGATTATAGTTATTTTGTAAAATTCTCATTATCGTTCAACTCACGTTCGCTCGATTTAAACCGCTAAATGGATTTTCAATATTCTACTGATATTTATTACAAAGATTTTTCATAATATCGAACTCTTTTATATCCACACATAAAAAACTATGAGAATAATCTTAGAAACACAATAAAAAACAACACATGTACGACACATATATGTATTAGTTCAGTTGTTACATCGTCTATTAAATATTTTGTTATCCTATCGTATTATTGTTTATGTTTTTAATTATTCATAATCGAAAATTGTAGTCACACAACGGATGAGATAATCATTGTTCCAAATGACTTTGATAAAATAGACATGGCGCAAGAATCAGACCGAGAGATCATATACGGTGAAAAATTGAATCAAAGTCAAAGTCAAAATTATTTATTTATATAGGATTTACAATCACTTATAAACGTCATTATAGTTAAGTTTACATTAGTTCGTACCGCGCCCACAACTGAGAAGAACTAACAAGAAACTCAGTGGGGTGTGTGTGTGTATGTGTCACGTTTTATTCAGTATTACACAATCACAAAATATATAATCAGTATTTCTGCGCCAATATTATGCATTTTGTTATTAAATAATTTTTCGGAATGGTCTTCGTGGTAGTTAAATACAATATTCAGTAAAACGTTACGGTAAAAGTGTACAGGGTAAAGAGAAGTTAACTGCCACGTTGTCGAGTGGTTGCCAGCGTCACTGCTGATTGAGAGGTCCTAGTTCGATCCCCGAGTCGGGTGCTGTTGGATTTTTGGTGGCTCGGAGAGTTTGTGCCCGTTGTATGGAAATATACTCACCGCCTATTCCATGAGGGGATGTAAACACAAATGGTGAAAAGTGTGAGTGTACTACGCTCCTTTGCCTACCTGTACGAGGATTACAGGCGTGATGTTACGGTAAATAAAAAGTTACAGGAGATAACGTATATTTTATGATACTTACAAAAGATTTCAGAATTCCAGGGCAATTTTTTTCCAAGGCCTTTGTCATGTAAGCTGGAAACAAGCATTATGTTATTAACTTGAAGTTCAAATGATACCTAGTTTTTGTAAGTAAATATTGTTTGGATTTTACATATAAGTATGTATTTGCGTGTACGTATATTAGGAATCACTTTGTATTCATAGCACAGAAAAATAAATAAATGACCGTGAGAATCAGGATCCATCAACATTTTTGTTTTTCAATTATTCAAGATATAATTAACGTTTCCACAATGACATCATTATTAATTGTCTTAATTACGTAAACGTAACTGGTGAAATGTGTGTACTACACTCCTCAGCCTACCTCTTCGGGGATTACAGGCGTGATTTACGTTACATCATTCAATAATTATAATGAAAAGTGCATTAAACTGCATTTTCATATCTATAACTGAAATAAAACATACGTATACTGACCAGGCTTATGATATGAACAGTCCTTACTGTTTTAGTACTATTACTGATTTAACTCTATAAATAATCTTGTTAACAACTTGTCAAGTGAGCTGTTTCCAACTTTATACTAACCGATACTGTCTTATTTTTAACATATACTAACTGACAGTAGATAACTATCCTGGTTTTAACAGATGCTAAAAGCACTAATAGGATACTAACAGACTTAGCTGATACTAACTGTGCTGTTTCTAAATTATACTAAGTAGGCTAACTGACAATTATAGTCCTAATTCTAGTCTTGTTCGAAATCAAGCAGTTCGAAGTTTGAAGGCAACAGTCCTTGTGACTGTCCCCTGTTTGCTACTCTCTTCGCATAAAAAAGATACTACTTACATTGCAATGCCCTTCCTTCTTCTGTGCACTCGTCGCTATTCACCATACAATGCGCGTACATTCTCAAATATTCTATATTACCGGCCAGTGCTACTGAATTCATCTTAGCAAAGCGATTTTTGTACTCCTCTAGCGAGGTTGCTTGACACAGTGCCAGCAGCACAAAAAGACACATTATTGACTTCGTTCTGTAATTAATAAGACATTTTAATATTACAATAGTCTTAATTATTCATACACAATCAAGAAAAATATATACTTGACATTAGACGCATACAAAAGACGAGTGCATCAACATGAAAGGCACATCTTCGAAACATCGTTCGGTCAACGGAAATGAAATATGAAAATAAACATAAAACATGTTTTTGTACACCAAATAACAAACGATCACAATGACAACACATTAATTTATAACAATGTTTGAAAGCCTATAGGTTATATTCGACAATTATCATTAAATTTCTACAATGTAATTTAACATTACGTAATAAATAGTTTAACATTACCAATGTAACATAATTTAACATTAACATCTTAACATTTAAATGGAAAGTAATACCTTTTTAAACTGCTTTTTCGTTGAATTGAACTTGAGCGTCGACACAACGCCCATGGACACAAAATACTCAGACAAATGTAGTGTTGTAGCTAAAAACAAACCGGTTTCTGCCGTTAGACAGGTATACGGCGAAAAAACCCGAACTGATATCATTTTCCTTATGCTCTTTCGAGACGTACTTGCGTGATACATTTTTTCAACAGAACACCTCATTTTCTACCTCCATAATTACACAATTGGCAACAAAGTTGTATTAAATTTCTCTTCTCTAAAACTTTTGCTCTTTTCTAAAACTCTTTCATTTTTTGTATTTATATATTGTTTATTTCTTCGTCGAACATCTTTAAAAAA
>DVOY01000817.1:0-10241 GCA_018237585.1 Apyrrothrix maculosa
TACAAGCGTGACTGCCGATCGAGAGGTCCTGGGTTCAAATCCCGGCACGGATACTACTGGATTTTACTAATTTACTTACTTACTTACATTTATTAAATAATGGGACGTAGACGTAACTGGTGAAACATGGGAGTGTACTACACTCCTCTGTCAACCTCTTCGAGTATTATAGGCGCGATGTTACGTTAGTTATAGCTACCGTTGTACAGTAGTTATTTTTGTTAATTCAGTAGCTAGTTTTGTTATTTCAACCATTACTAGATAACGCAAGTTTTTGTTAATGTTTTCCTTAGTTTGGAAACTAGATTATTACAGTTTTGACCATCGTGTACCGTTAAAGTAGGTACACAGTTTTTACGACGCAATAATATGTATATTAATAATATCGATCGACAGAAATACCGCGTAATTCACTCGATTGTGTGTCGATTTGTCGTCAAGTGTCGATTACAATCATTCGACTAAAGACTTCGTCGTTCAGTATTAATATAGGCTCTATGTAAAATACTGTTACTTCTGTACAAGTCTCTTGCTCAATTCAATGTAAATTGTGCGCATATATACCTACATATACATATAATGCATATATGAATATAGTCCGAACAATGAAACGTTTTCCGTTAAAATCGTATTTTGACTGTCATTAGATGAAATGAGTGCAAATTAAGGGATTTGTACATCTGTGGTGCGCAAATATAATATTTTCCTTTATTTTTCATCGATACCCGGTGCATTATCAAAATAGGTTTATTATGACACGCGTTTACTTGTTTCAAATATTTCTTTAAACAATGTATTTCCGAACATTCAACGAATTCTTGACGTCAGTGGTCTGGCATACACGATAGAACATCTTACAATTATGCCGCTATTGGACAAATACCTTGGCATGTTAGAATTAGTTCCACCTAAGTATATTCTCAAGACTCATTAGTACAGCGAATGATGAATCAAAGGAATGAAATTCGTAGTCGTCCAGATAGTGTATTTATTATCACTTAAAGAAAATCAATATATTAATAGCGGTAATTACAAAAGCAATTTATGTTTTGTTACTTAAAATAACAAATTATCAGTAGATGTTTATTATTGATAAACTTAAATTGAGGTTTTTGTATTATAATTCCGAATGTCAACTGTTTTTTGTGATATTAATGTTTAGTAGTAGTTCTCTGTTCGAATTTTAAATCTAAAAAGTTTTTTAACCACGAAGTTGAAGAAAGAGTACAATAAAAAGTATTTATTATAAATAAACGTGCAAGTCACATCTAGAGCTCCTCGTTTACTTTTCCACGCTCAAAATAAATTTCGTACTCCATCCAGGTCAAGGAAAAGCTTTGTCACAAGATGAAACTGATAAATTTCATTTTCTACAGAATTATTCATTACTTTTGTTAATAAGTTTCTTATTTACTTAAATATATAAGATATTTTTAAAACTGCTCTAATCACGCTCATATTAGAATTATACTTGGTTTACACTAACCTATCGAGAGTCACGAACCAATGACAAACAATTTTATAGCTTAGAAACAAATCGTATAAATGCTTTCACACGTTCCGAGCGTGAACGCGACCTAAGACTGTTATTATTGGTATTATTAGCATTCCTCAGAACATATCTGCGTCCAGCGCAGCATGCAATATGTTAATTTTAGAACAGAAGTCCACGGTCTGCAGCGGCTGCTTAAGATCATTGTTTTCGCACAGCAACGCACTGTAATACAAACATACAAATATTGACATGAATACATATATCCATTAATAATATTTAGAACAGTTACTTTACTACGCTAACAGGTCGCATACTTGCACTTGCGTCCGTAAATAGCGACGGATTACGTTGGACCGATTCTTTATCGACTCTATAATGGACACCAGTCCCGTTACCGAAGTTTCGATTATAGGCGCTGCTTGTTATACTGATTTAATAATTAAATTCTGAGACAAGATGTAGTTGTAATCCACACTAAAATCTCACTGGGTATATAATAATTTTGTGTACACCATTACATACTAATGAATAATGTAAAAACCTTGGTGATTAACACTTATTGTTAACCATCTAAACTTATTATAAGTAATTTTTTATAAGTTCACTAAACAAAACGTAGGTTATACGTATATACAAGTGTCGTTTGTCAATGTTGCTGAAGTATTTGCACAATACAATTCAATAATCGTGATTCCTAAGACTTCTCGTGAAGTTAATATCGTCGTTTTGTGATGAAACTGTCTTTATTGAAATATAATCGACAGAACTAAAGACATTGATACAATTGAACTGAATGATATACAGATATTAAAATTTTCGCGCTGTATTTTCCTTATACATACGAACAATGTTATTTTTTTTAATTTAATGTACTGTGGCCAACATTGTATTCTGGAAACCACGTGAGCAGTGGAAGGTCGATGACATGTAGATAAAATTAATACATATATATGTCCTCACGGGAAAAAACAGCTCGTCATTAAATAAATCTTGTTTATTACATTACACAAGGTGAATGACGAAACACTGAATGTAAACATATCGATCGATTGGCAACGGTCTCCACTACAAGCCCATTGTTGCAACATATCAGCATTTGTAATTAAATCTCATTCGAGATGCTTCTTTAGACAACGTTAGTTTATTTGAAGGGAAAACAAAAGAAAGACCACTTAATGAAGACGTTTTAATGTGCCTCCGAAGAATATTGAAGTAGGTAATGTTAAATAAAGATATAATATTACTTATATTTTTACGAAGTATTATTAAATTAGAGTACAGTTCAATTGCTATTAACGCTTAATATTTGCACAGGAAATAAAGTATTTTTGAAACTCCTGAGTTTTTACCCTACGTGGTTGTTTAAGTTACACTTTTCGTATACATCCAAACGGCGTTGTTAATTAATTCGTCATATAGAAGATGACATGTGTAGATCAATTTGATGCTCATATTTTTAAACCTTTGATGTATTTATGTTCCAATGGGTCGGAAAATATAGAGAGAGTGACGTGTAAAAAAATAATAAAACAGATATGTACTTCGAATGTCGATGAGTGCAGGTACCGATAGAAGCGAAGACTCAACTATTTTATCGCTTCATATGTTTAAACGTGACATCACGCTTGTAATCCCCGAAGAAGAAGGCAGAGAAGTGTAGTACACTGCCACATTTCGCCAGTTACGTTAACCTTCCACCATCGAATAGAGGTCAGCCTATTGCCATACACCGGGCACCATTACAGACTTCGACCCACTACTAAAAATTTTGGTTAGAAAAATTCAATAGTACCCGACCCGGGATTTGAACCCATTTCATATTGTTCGGAATTTTTTCCATTCCATTACATTGTAGCTAAACATTCTTTAAATGTATCGAGTGCACGTTGTATTGAGGTCGTCAAGTAAAATAACAAGAGAAAACCTGTTACTAATTGTTTGTAGTCTCCCGATTTAAATCAAGGGTAAATCGATTATTTCACAGCTCTCTGAATAAAAGTTCTTTTGATAGCATTCAAATCCTGTTTCAAATAATCAATCCGCTCATAACACATGCCAGCTTGTCCTTAAATATTTAAAAATTAAAACAGAAAGATTACTTTCATACGAATTATATCAGATAATAACGAACACAGCAATTAATAGATATGATTTATCACGCAGGAAGTATGTTTTGTTAAAGATAACCAATAGATGTATTAATTTGAAATTATTGATAAGGTATTTCCATAATATTATATCTGCGTAGCTTGATAAGACTATATAAAAGTGTATCGGCATTATCAAAAGACCATGCGCGAGAAGTCATGGGTGTATAAATGTTTTAAAATAATCCAATGGCAAATCGTACGGTCACTTTCCCGAAAGGTTACTCTGAAAGTGACCGACATTCACCAAACTGCTTTCCTCTTTATTATAGTAAATATGTATGTATGTATTAAAAATATCAATATCATTTTCGCTCTTGAGATGTTCAGGATTTAATTTTTTATATCATTTGCAAGTTAAATGACGTATTAGCAGTAGTAAGTACAAACTCAATATTAGAACGAGAAAATGATGATGAAACAGCCTTTGCCTCATAAATATAGCTCATAAAAACTTTCTGCTTAAAAATTTAAAAACCGCGTTTCTAATTTAACAATAGAAAAATTCAAACAATTTAGATAAATTTTAAGAAAAATTAAAAGAATTTTTTTAAATTTAGCTAAGCTTTCAGTCATGTAATTTCGAAAATGCTGCATGTCTTCGGGTGTTCAGTTTGCTTTGAAAATATGTTACATGGACGATGCAATATAAAGCGCACCATTTTCGACCCGTTGTGAATGTCTCACGAAATATCAGCCGACGCAAGGAATTGGAGCATTTTTTGTAAGATCTACTTTCACCGGTCGATAGTGGATTCGCATCCGGTTGACGCAGTACCGTTCTCGTGTCGGCCATTATCTCGATTGAGCAGTGCACATTTAGACTCGTTGAACGTCTATATTACATACGTTTTACTATAGATGTTCGTATTTGACAGGTTTCGACCGATTTCGGCTGAAGTTGGTAGATCTGTAGCGTTTTACCAACTTCTTCACTATCTGAAGTTGGTAGGTCTGTGGCGTTCTATGAAGTTAGTAACTTCTGAAGTTAGAAAAACTGTGGTTCTATCAATTTGTTCAACTACAACTTACGTTGGTAGAACTGGTTCTACTAACTTCAGAAGTTGAAGTTCTTTTTATATCAACTTCATTTGCAATGAAAAATTTAATATCTTTTTACAAGATTGCAGTTGCCTTTTTATTATTGGCCATTCCTTCAAGGCATTGACATTTAATTTTAAATACGTGCATAATTTTGTAAATTTATTCGTATCCAAACCCCTTAGAAAGAGAAGCAGAATTCTTACTAAGCTATCACTGTTTTTGCTGGATATACGATAATTTTTACTTAGGAACCTATAGAAAATTATGATCAGTGTAACCATGTTTGCTAAAATTTGATTAAACCTACTGAATCAGTGGCTTAATTTTGTATGTTTTCTTCAATATTTCTCCAGCATTGTGAACAAAAATGCACGTCGCAGTTTGAACTTTTGGAACAGTCTGGTTCAATCAAGTTTGAATGACTGGGAAATAAGCAAAGTTGTGCCGCACTACAATAATACACTTTAGTACATGGTCAGCCCGAGTTTACCTAGTTAAGAAACCCGTGGGACGCCATTGGGATACAATCAGTTCGTTTCTAAGTTCTAACTTCTTATTAGTTTAAGTAGGAACATAATTATTTATTTAGACGTTAATTAACAAGATTTAATTTACTATAGGTTCCCCACGTTGGCATTCTCCCGCTCTACACCCTACTAAGTGTAATATATTAATTCGGTAAACTTCTCTGGTTATTACCGAACACAAAATGCAAGTTTTAAATGTTAATATATCAGGTGGCGCCTAGCTCTTCAACCGGAAATAACCTACATAAGGAAAATAAGAAAAGCAATCACTGTTACAGCTGGCCAGTGTGGGTAGTTATAAGTCTTTTCGGTGCCACCAGAGGCGCCACTGTGCAGCATGTTGTATCACTCATATCTAACATTATTTAATACAAAATTAATCCTTAATTGAACTAGTGAAACGTAAGAATGTATTACATTCCTCCTATCTACGTCTTATGATGATCCTATCTGCGTGATGTTACGTTTTTTAAAATTACTCTGCCTCGAGTAACGGCAACTGTTGAGTTGTTATGCTTGTTCCTCTGTCAGATCTCAGTGGCGATAAATATACTTAAGCTAATTCTCATATGTGAACTATATTATTACCACATGAACGAAACTCTTGTAGGAACTCAATTACAAATTTCACAACGAAATGAGCGACAAGCGCAATCAAATGGAACACCTGACGCACACTAAATATTGAACACTTGCAAGGCATGTAACTTGCTCAGTTCAGTTTAAAACGCATTTGGGGCATATCGTTGTTAAATACTAAATAGGACGGCGCATAATAGCTGCCGCGGTACAGTACTATACAGTAGGCAATGAACCATTGCTAGAGCTTGAGAAATTCTCAGAACAGTTCGTGAGATCGTACCGGAGCCGTTAACCAAGCGAACGAGGTTACTGGGACTTTAATAAATGTAATAATAGGAATTCGATGCAATGACGAAAGATGGATAGCAAAGACGTTAATCTCTATAACTCAGATTGTCAATAAACCATTGCCTCACTAGCATCATTATCTTGGCCCGTGATATCCTACAAAAGTAAAGACAGTATTCCCGATTGTATCCTAAAGTCGTGCGGGACCACAGTAATGGGGGCGGCCCGTGATATCACCCGTACGAACCCACGCGCTGACCGACAAACAGCACAGTATGTTTTATATAATACCCAACGTCCCAAAGCCGGGGGTCATTTGTTATGGGCACACAGCGAGCCGACTGTGGGAATCGAACCCGGAAACTTCCGTGCAGCGATAATACCACTACGCTATCCGTTCAAACAATACGGTCACTGCATTTTATATCTAAATCTAGATAAAATTGTTACTAGCTAGTTCGTATATTTGTAGAAATCCTTACATCTCTCTATTTACTTGTTTAACGAATTGTTTCTTTTTTTTTGTTTTATGTACTCGTATATGCACTACCAATTACTTATTTATCAATCTCCTAGCCTCCTAAACTACCTAGTTTGACCTCACGATTTTCCTTATGAAATTTCATGATATGCAAAAGTTGAATAAAAATCTATAACTAACATGGAATTTGTACCAAAATAACTTGTATTGAACATTATGAAATATTTAAAGTAGGTTTTCTATCAGCTATGCCAAATAAGATGATAAAATTTTCAGACAAGAGTTTGAGTGGGATGATGAGAAAAAGTTTATATTTACGTAACACCACGCCTGTAATCTCCGATGACCTCAACGTGGGAGTATACTACACTCCTCTGCCTAGATAGACAGAGTAGTGTAGTACACTCCCACGTTTCATTTGTTACGTTCTTGTCCCATTATGGAATAAGTCGTGAGTCTATTGCCATACACCGAGCACAAATCCAGACTGAGCCACTAATAGAAATTTCCACTAGAAAATCTAAGTTAGTAAAATATATTATTACCCGACCCAGGATTTCAACCCACAACTACTCGATCGGCAGTCGGGTTTGTAACCATTCGACAAACGAGGCATTTACTGTTACTTATATTTACTGTTATGTTTTTAGGCACGTCAATATCTGTTATGATGTATCATGATTATTAATTGATATACCTTTTGTTAAGGTTATCTTAAGGTTAATAGAACAAGTACCGATTATTTTTGATCATTATTTAACAACACATAGCGAGCGCGGCGTGCGCACGAGTTAGCAGTTTGCATATATTGAAAAATATGTAATTATTAATGCGATTACGAGTACAAAAAATCTATTATATTATTTTATATTTGTTGCTAAGTTGTTGTTACTTGTAATATAGTTGGCCTGAATAAGTACAGTTTTGCAATAATTTATACGTATTTATTTCACGCTTTCTCGTTGGTCGTGTTGGTTGCTAGCGCGACTGCCGATCGAGAGGTCCTGGGTTCAAATCCCGGGTTGAGTACTATTGGATTTTTCTAAAAATTAGTCATTGTAGTAGTGGCTCCGAGTCTGGTCTTGTGCCCGGTGTATGACAATAGACTCACCACCTATTCCATATTGGGATGTAAACGTAACCGTTGAAACATTGGAGTGTATTACACTCCTCTACCTACCGCTTCGGAGATTACAGGGCGATGTTACATATGCTTTCCGGGGCTATATATGTAGACAATGGCATTTCCCAGAATTCAAGCTATCTCCATACTGAATTTGAATAGGATCGGCTAAGCATTTTTGACCGCGAAAACGTTATTAACGTACAGTTCTATTAAAAGACGGAATTCAATTCACGTTTATGATATTTGCATGGATATTACACTTGTGTCTATAAGTTCATACTTAAAACATGACGTCATAGATACAAAACATTATACAGGACTAAACATTAACTTTTCCTTCCGTATTATTATAATTATATTATTATGTTAGGTTTCTCATAGGATACGTAGAGACCATTGCATTCTAAATAATCTCTATCCTTATAGGCCTGATTCTTTAATGAGCTTTAATCCCAATCCCTGATAATTTTATTCTTCCTTAACAAAAAATGAAACAAGATTTGTCCCCATATTAACATCCCGTTCCCAGGAATGAGTTACATAATGCGTGTCCTTATACGTTGTACCCAAATAAAGAGGATTATTTGAAAGAAAACTGTAAAAAGCATAATCTATTTAGCGCATTCGGTGCCCTCTGCCTAATCCATAAGGAACATGGCATGATTGTATAATAATAATAACCAGTAATCGAACAAAGCACAAAGTAATGTTACGCTAACGATGTTACTAATTACGGACCACACGTTCGTATGATATGAAGGAAATTGATTAACTACTGCGCTCATGAAGTAATTCCTGGGCAATATGTGATACCAATTATCTAGCCATCACTCTTACCTTTACGAAGAAACGTTCCCCGCAATGGAATTTAAATGTACGTCATATCAATTACCTAATCAATAATGAACAAAACAAATATTCAATGCGGCTTTTATATAAACACATAATATATGATATTATATATACACATAAATGACGAATACAGTCCATAGTTATTGCAAGCTTAGAACTTCAAAACGAATAAATCAAATTAAGTGTAAGATCGGAACTCCTATAAAAACTCAACTTAATACTTGCATTTAAAGCGAGCAAAATTGAAATATTGCTGTCGTAGTGTGGCATAAATCTGCCCCCGCTCTAAGGGTTGTTTTAAACGTTTCTCCTTAGATTTATAAATCATCTCTTATACAGTTTAATAATGGTTAGATACTGATAAACAACTAGAAATGAAACCTAACAATCCTGTTAAAATACAGTATTATTTACATATACGTAAAAAAAATAACATTACGCCTGTAATCCCCAAAGAGTTAAGCAGAGGAGTGTAGTACATTCCCACGTTTCACCAGTTACTTCTATGTCCGATCATGCTGAGGCTATTGCCATAAACAGGGCATACATCCAAACTCCAAACCACTACTAGAAATTATAACTAGAAAATGTAACTAGTAAATCTAATTAGAAAAATCCAAGAGTACCTTACCCGGGATGAATCCAAGACCTCTCGGTCGGCATTCGCGCTCGATATTACTCCACCCACGAGGCAGTCAAATTATTATTTATATATATGTATGTATTATTAAATTATGTACCAGTTTGACTCACGTATGTTTTTATCGGGACAGCTTGTCACCATTCTTATCATTAAGATGCCCATTTCTTCCAGATAAGTGAGTTTGCGATATAAGACAATAATAAAATACCTTGGATAGATACAAACACAGCTATCTGGTTCTGTATTAGGCAGAGACTGTTGCTATGGTTACTAGCCAGCTGATAAACACACGTAAACAAATACGTCGAGAGACAGGACAAATAAACGCACTCAAAGCACTAGTCTCCGGGTGGGAACTGAATCCCCAGAGTTTAAAGCACCAGCTCACTAAACATTAAAGCAGACTTCTATTCTACATTGATAAGAACACATTATAATGAGGAATTAAGACTTTTTTATTCTACTTATAGTGACTTTTCTTTGTTAAGTTTTACGAAGCGGTACAATGCTACATTCATTCGCGCAGTGAAATTGCTTCTATGTAGATATTATGCCACTTCGCAACTCCGTCTAGACAAAGGATGATAGATAATTGCGTTAAACGCCACACACATTTCATTATGTCTCTCCCTTGTCTAACAGAATAATACGAAACCTTTGCTACAATGGCATACATTGCGTTTCTAATATATCTACATACTAGTTTTTTAATAACGTGCAAAGGAAAAAATCTATGTAATTTAAACGTAAAATTAGTCGTTAGAATCATATACGTAAGTGTGTATGCATACACACAGATGTGTTCGAAATTGGAAAATACACTCCAATAAAATGTGTATATTATTTCTTTCTAGCGGCCCGCCCCGGCTTCGCACGGGTATAAAATATATAGCCTATGTCACTCAGTGAAAAAAAATATTACAATCGATCCATTAGTTTTGATTTATTCATTACTGGCCATAGCCCGCACGCGTTAAATTTGGAGTAAAATTACATGCTGTAAATGGCCATATGAATCTATATTAAATTAATAATGTATTTAAGATACTTAATTGG
>DVOY01000818.1:0-10237 GCA_018237585.1 Apyrrothrix maculosa
GAGAAACTTCCAACGGAGGATAAACAAGTGACATCAAAAATATCACCTACAAACAAAAGGCACATACTTATGAGGGACATTAGTATTAAAATTGAAACAGATCTCAGTTCGATATGGCTGCCTCCATGTTGCACCCCTAACCATAAAAGAATAGGGGACTATTCTCACGATTTAGGTAACATACTTTTACAGTACATCAAATGATAAATTAATAACAAGAATTTGCATACCGAGAAACTCAACACAATTAACTTTATTAATTATTCTCTATCACATTATTATTGTAAGTTACGATTAAACATTTATCTTTTCATAAAATTATAAATCTTTTACATATGTAATAATTGACATCACAAATATTTTAGAATACTCCAGAACAAATAACATAAGTGATGAAGAAGTAATAAAAAAACTACACAAGATCTCAAGCATTATGAAAAAACCAGAAACTCATAATACTCTAAATGCCAACAGCCACAATGCAGAGACTGCAGTCAAACAAAAAAAAGAAATGTTGCAAACAAACAAGTCTTTGAAAGAACTAAAGGAAATGAGTATAGCTCTGAAACAGAAAATGGATACCCTTGAAAGTGAAAGAAATGTTATGGATTTTGAATACTGTCAAGTAAATCACTACATATTAATTTAATTCCAGTTAATCTGTGCATATTCTCAAATAGAATCATAATTTTAGACGTCAATTACTGATGTCAAGTCTTTAATTGTAACATCTACAGTATATGGCCAATCTGTACTTATCAAAACAAAGCTAATTTCATAGTGTGTGATTGCAATATATTTGACTGGCCTGTTGGTTCTATTGCTAATGGCCCTGAATGCTGAGCTAGGAATTGTGGATCTGATTAGTACCTGAGACAAATATTTTACATGATGAACACATGTTTCTTTTGTGTCTTGGGTGTAAAATATTATAGTTAACTGTATAAGTATATTATATATCTACACATCAGGCAAGAATAGGCAGAGAGCACTGAGTAATATAAGTATAATTATATGTTTATAAATATGTTTATCAGCTGCCTCATTATATATATCAAGCTCTGCTAAGAGTTAGATCATATAAGCTTCAACAGAGAAGCCCACAAATATATATTTTAATTTATTACAGGCTCAGAAAATATGTGAGAGATCTGAAACGGATTTCAAAAATATCTTGAATATATTAAATAACATGGGTATAACTGAACTTGAAGAGGATGTAGCTACGGACAATATTATAGATAAAGTTCATAAAGCAATAAACAACCTACACAGGCAAAGTGAAGAATTAACATCAAGGAACTTGTCTCTCAAAGTTGAAATTGATAAAATAAAAACTTCAAAAATACTTTCAGAAGTAAATATAATTTACAACAAACAGTGCTGTTTAATTATTGAAATAAATTCATCATCAAAATTCATATGGCTTTTTTGTTTGAATTTTAGTCTGAAAGAAGTAAGTGTAGAAAGATACTTCTTGATTTAAAAGAAAATGTGAAAAGTATGAAACAGGAGTGTGAAAAGAAAGAGGAACTGAAAAATCAGCTAAAAGAAAAGTTTGAAAAACTCAAAGGGGGTAATAGAAGGTATGTAACGGAACTATATCCTGCCCGAGAGCTCACTTGCAGTTCTCAATGTGAACATTATCATTTATATTTATTTTATACAAATAAACTTGAAACTGCCAATATTTTCTCAACTTAAAAATTATAATTTGGTAATTATTTCAGACATATTTATACTAAAAGGATTTTGGAAATAATTGGTAATGTTGATAAACAGAACATGGAGATCAGAAAGATATTAGATGATACAAGGAAGCTACAAAAAGAAATCAATACATTAGAAGGGCAACTGGACAGGTGTTTTTCCATTGCAGATGAAACACTTTTTAGGGTAAATATTATTTCGAAGTTTATGGATATAGAGATAATTGATATTTAAATTTAACTATCAAACTAGCTGGAAACAGTCACAGGTGACAGCATCATTTACAACCACCACATTACAAGCTATATGAAACACTACTATAAACATAGGACTGTTAATATTGCTGCTGAAAATTAACACTTAACACAATAGGAGCAATAGGACTGATAGAAACATTAGTCCATTTATTATATCTCAGTATGACTGCTATTAGTAATAATAGCTGTCCTATTTGGAGCTGCTGGTTAATCAACACATTCCTACTCACGAGGAGTGGAAAGGTTCACTCTACTGTATGTGTGAATTGACAAAAACAACATACAAACTGAAATACAACTTTTTTAAGGACAAAAGCTTTACACCACAAATTGGTGTAGTGGTGGTTAATAAGTAATTTTATTCTCAATTCCAGGACGCCAAAAAAGATGATCAAGCCAAAAAGGCATATAAGCTATTAGCATTATTGCATTCAGAGTGTAACACAATTGTATCCTTAGTCAATGATACTGGTATGTTGGCGCGGGATGTTGTGGACTTTGAGGACAACATTAAAGCAGAAAAGTCGAAGAAGATTGAGGACATATTACACAAGATACAACTTGACTTGGCAAAGATAAAAAATGAATGCTAAATCTTTTAAAATTGTTATTTAAATTTAGAGTATAATAATTAAATATTACCTGATCCAGTTATTTATCTATTATATATGCATTTTAATGTAATATAATATGAATATAAGATAAACACAAAATCTTGTCCTTTTTCATTTTACCTATAACCTGACACAGTTATTCTAATATAATAATATCTTGGGACATCACCACATACAGCCCTTTGATCAAAAAGTAAGCATCAAGAGAGCTTGTATTATGATAACCAGACACCTGATAAACTACATATATACTTATACAGATATTTTTTTTACACCCAGACACAGAACAATTACTTGTGCTCATTACACAAGTATTTATACTGGGTGGGAATCAAACCCGTAACCCCCGGTACAGCAATCAGGCTCACTAACTACTGCACCAATGGTCACTCTTATTACACATTAATTATAATTGTGTTCTAATACGAATAATTCATTTGAAAGTGTAAATCTATTTCTACTGTGTCATTTTACGAAAAATACTACATTTATTTCATAATGTCCGACAAATGAGCATTTAAAGGCTAAATGACAAACATAGTGTTTAAATAAAACATTTATTTTGAATGAATTAAATGCCAACAAACTAAAAAATATTTTTGGACAAATAAAATTGCATAATGCAAACTACCTACGTTTGGGCAAAATTTCTGGTGGGATATATGTTTCATCAGCCTTCTTTTGTTGTTCTTCAACAGTGGCATCCTCAAGTTGTTCCTTTTTCTCAATTTCTAAATCAATGTCTTCCTCATTTTCAAAGAACCATAGCTGTTGCTCCTTATCTTTCATTTCAACTTGTTTCTCTTCAATTAATTTAATTCGTTTCATTCTGTCCAAGCGATTTGATTGTTCTTCCAGTTTTTCTTTCCTTATTTTGACCCATGATTTAAATAACTGAAATTATTGAAACAAACATTAAATAACAAGAATAAATATATGAATATGTAACCGACTTTTTTATTTACACTTACCTCATTTTGTGCCAGTATATCTTTATTTTGCACTTTATTGATTGCATTTTCTATAGATATTTTTATTGCCTCGTCTAAAGTGATGTCTGCTTTGGGGCTTTTATTAAGTATTGATATACACTTCTCTAATACTACTCTACATTCATCATCAATTTTGGCACACTCTTTGCTTATGATTTCAGTTACTTCATTGCATAATTTAAATGATGTGCCACTGCTTATGGTCTCACAAGCCTCCAAAAGTCTATCGTACTTCTTGTAATATAACCAACCAAGAATTTGTAAGTTATTACTTGTATTATCATTCACACTTTGAGATATCAAAGCAAGTGTTTTTCCCGACAGTAAATTAATGTCTTTGATATCAAAGTGATCATCAAAATATTCGTTTCTTAAAAATTTTATTCTAATTTTCTTTACTTCTACTTTTTTACTATCTTCAATTGGTGCTGGGTCTTCAGGAACAACTTCCATAGTCGTGAGATGTTTATAGGCAGCATACTGACAGAGAGCACAGGTTATTTCATTCGAGAAATCTTCCTGTAACATAACTACAGAAGCAACTTCAGCAGCAAGCGAATAATTCTGTGATGTGATTAGTTTATCTAACAAAATATTTGCTGTGTAGAAATCTAGAAATAATCCAAAATTCAAAGGATCTTTCAAAATGTCCACTAATTCTTGTATGTGACCATGTTCAATATACTTTCTAATGGTAGCATGGTGTGTTGATTCTAATGTGTTTCCTGTTTCTGCAGAAAGTCTAAGCTTATTTAAGAGATCCTTCAGCTCTTCTATATAACTGGAATCTTCTACTGCATTGGCGAAGATGTCCACATCGATGGCACTGATGACCCCTTTAGAGGTATATTTTTGATCCAGTATGTTATAGAACTCATGTAGATTAAGGTCTTTCAATAATGAAGAAGAGGTTTGAATATTCCAAGCATCATTGCAGTTGTACTCTTTCGTAAGAAAAGTTTTTTTGTGTAAATGTATAATAGAACGTTTTTGAAGAAAACCACGCTGTACAATTCTAAACATAGTAATAGTACCCTACTACACGCTTAAAACTTCGTAAAACAACACAATCCGATCTTAAGTAGCATAGACCCAATAATTAACTTTTTTCAGTCATACGGTAGCTCAAAGAATGTATGAGAGGAAATAATCGGTTACAACCTCATTCATGTAACACTGTGCGGAGAATAGATGTCAGTCTAGTCAAAATTTGATACCGTAGATTGTCATATTTTAAAAATGCATGTTTTGACCACATTAGGCCGAGTTGTTACTTAATTAAATCACTTATAAAACGCAATATTACATATTTTCAATAGGAAATATTGCGTCCGTATTGTAATAATTAAATAATACTTCAAAGAATCAGGCATTTAATGTAAAATAAAGAAAGATGGTTATATTGCGGCCAAAAAAAATTTTATGGGTACATTGTTTAATGAGGGTTACATAATGTTAAAAAAATTAAATCATCATAAACGCACAGTTTTAAGAAGTCTAAATGTTACTTTAAGGAAAAATATAACAGAACAACATATAATCTGTTGCTTATCGCAACACAATGACATTGACAGCGTGACGGCACGCAAGATATTCTTTAAGCCCTTGTAGAAATTTTTACTAATTGTTCCAATTTAGGGTTTAACTGTCTTAGAAACTTAGAGTTGATATTAAATTCATATATTTTTGTAATAAATATATACAATTAATACGTTGTATATTTAGGCATGTTAGTTGGACAGAAATTTATTTTGATGATATAACGAGATAAACAACTGCAATAAAAAGGTATTACATATGGATTGAGTATATATTAAAGGAAATGAGCTGGTTTTGGATTTGAATTCATTATGGCAGACATATATATAGCAGTTGTATGCTCATCTAACATGAACAGGAGCATGGAAGCCCATGCGTTTCTAGTGAAAAAAGGGTTCAAAGTCAAATCTTTTGGCACGGGAGAAAAAGTAAAACTGCCTGGGGCTTCTGCTGACCGTCCTAACTGTTATGAATTTGGAATCCCTTATGACGATATTTACAATGATTTGCTGGAGAAAGACAAAACATATTATACTCAGAATGGTCTTTTGCATATGTTGGACAGGAACCGGAGAATAAAACCTAGTCCAGAAAAATTTCAAGTGTCTACGGAGAGATTCGATGTGATCATAACATGTGAAGAAAGGGTTTATGATCAGGTCATAGAATGGTTTTGTTCAAGAAAATCTATTTATAACCAACCAGTTCATGTTGTGAATATTGACATTCAAGACAACCATGAAGAGGCGACTATTGGTGCATTTTTGATTAGTGACATGGTGACAAAGATGGCACAGAGTGATGACTTGGACAATGACCTGGACGAACTGTTGCATGATTTTGAAGCTAAATGTCACAGACCCATATTAAATTCCGTAATGTTTTATTAGTTTCATTTTTGCTCTGACATACTTATAGTATAAATATACCATGGATGATATGGTTCAATAAAGAATTTTTGGTACATTTGGAACAAGAAGCATGACATGAAATGAGAACTTAACTAACATTAAACAAAATCACTCACTAATTTTTATAATTTGATTACATGAATTGCAACTGAATCTGAATGTTACAATATTACTACTACAGTGGTCCTATTAATATGCATGTTAAACCTATTGCAAACTGTGATGACATATAGATATATTTTAAATAACACAAAATTTTAATAGCTATTAAAGTCATTTGTCCATTTATGTTAAACTTTACATTACTTATTTGTTTCCACAGATTCTTCACAGTTGATACTAGCAGTGATTGTGTATAACTTTGGTAATCATGCAATTTCTGTCAATTTTTACATTATAGGAAATCTCAATCTATGCTATTGGTAGATATCACTGTACAAGAAGATAGCAAAAACAGATCTGGGATGAATGGTTATGTGTATAAAATACTCTAAACGTTTTTGATATCATTATACCTATACCTACAATTATTCATTTAGTGTTGCCTGAAAATAAACTTAATGATTTTATGGTATCAACTGAGCGATTACAATAATATCGGTATTATTAAAATTTGTTATATTATGTCTATTAAAGTTTTTATAGATATAATATAACAATTGCATCAAATGACATTTTTATAGTATCGATGATTTGATGTACGTCGTTATAATGATAATGACGCGAATATTTTGCTCATAGTTTTTTTCCGAATGTTCACGATTAAAATTATCGTATAATTATAATTTATGTAATCGACAATCTTATAAATTTTGTACTTTTAATTACAGAATTGTATTTAACTGATATTCATGTTAAGTGTAGAAATATGCTAATATTCGATCCAATATTCAAGACGGAACTTACGTACTGTAAATGTATTAAACTGATACGTAGAAATAGAAGTAAAGAGATCGCTCGATAATATCAACAGTTTGTTTAAAATTTAATTTTTACATCTATTTGTACAGTCGATACAAGTAATGGAACTACCAAATTGTTAAGATTTTTTTAGTTAGCGTGCAAAATCCGTAGAAATTGGCTTTCAAAATTAAAGTGTTAATGCAATTGCCATTTTGAACATTAGTATATATTTATGAATTAAAACCTGTATTACTATTATACTCTACAATGTTCTTTCTTAAAATTCTTGTTAATTTCAATACATTAAAATTGGATACATAAATTTCGTTACTTTATTTGTTGATAATGTCTTATTCAAGTCGTATTAAACTCGAAGTAGAATAATAAGGAAGAGTTTGTGGTGATGCACGAATATATAGAAAATCATATATGACGGAAAGGAGACAATTTTTACACACATTAGAAGTTTTAAATAGAAACAAGGATTAAAATGGTATTCGCTAGGATTCGTATCCATACGTCTAATTATAAACAAATTCATTCTATTTAAAGTGAAATCTACTATTACTATACTCGTTCGACTTTCTGCAAATAATGTTGAATCGTTTCCAACACTACAATTGAATTGACACTGACAGTTTAGATGCCGATGATAAATTAACGTTGAATAAGAAACTACCCAAACCTATAATGAGATACTAATGTAAATAGAAGAAATTAAGACTTCATTGCGTGGAGCTTACATTTACAAGAGTTTACAAGTTTACCTAGCAAAATGAATAGTATTTTAAAGAACATATGGATATCAGGTGTTAGAATTCACAGTGCCAATTTACACACAAGTGGCATTTCCTTGGTATGGGCAAAAGCTTACATACCACGTAAGTTCCTTAAAAACAATAAAATAATTTATCCGCCGCAGCAAGATGGCGATGAAAGACGACCAGCTGTAAGTAATAGTTTATTGATTACACTCCAATAGCATTTAGCGTTTTATAGGTTATATATTTGCCTATTCACCTTTACCGGGAATAATAGCATCTATTTATTGTTCTTTCAAGTATGTATCAAAAATTTACCATCAATTTTAAAACCAAAAATTGCATATCACCAAATATTTGCACCAAAACCTATAATCCCCAAGAGATAAGTAGAGGAATGTAGTACACTCCCACGTTTTACCAGTTAAGTTTACATCCCATTATGGAATAGGTGGTGAGTCTAGTGCTATACACCGAGCACAAATCTAGACTATGGGCCCCTATTATAAAATCTAAGTTGAAAAAATTCAATTGTACCCGGGATTCAAATCCAGGACCTTTTGATCGACTTTCGCGCTTACACCAACACAACCAATGTGGCAGTCAATATTTGCACCATATGTCAATAAACTAGCAATAACACTGAGTTATAATGGTTATTACTAGTGCATGTTTTAAAATTAACTGGACAGCTTTGGCTGAAAACAGTGGATTTAAGAAATATACTTAAACAAATGTCCAGAGACATCTGTACACACAGCCTTTTAATCCCAAAGTAGGCTTTATCCAATAAACTAAAACAAATTTGAATATAAAGTATCTCCTTATATTTTCTGACACAGACTAAATACTTATATTTGGAACAAAAATAGTTCTCCTGTGTGGAATTCAAATATACAGCCCTGGTCTGAGAAGTTAGGATTACTAACCGTTGGACCAACTAGCCTATCAAACTGTGATTGTTAATACGTTATATGATTTCATTACACCTTCTTAATTATTATCATATATTAACTAAGTTAACTTGTTTTCCAGTTTGTGTGCCATCAGAAAACAAATTTGAAATATAGTCCAGAGAAACTTTGGTACATAGCAAGTTTTGTGAGAGGAATGACTGTAGATGAAGCCATTAAACAATTGAGTTTTGTGAGCAAAAAGGGTGCTGGGTTTGTGAAAGAAGCTATTCTTGAAGCACAGGAAATAGCAGTCAAACAACACCATGTGGAGTTTAAAAGCAATTTATGGATATGTAAGTGAATTTGTGTCATTTTTATAAATCTGTCAATAATTATTACAGTTCATCATTTTAAAAATTATCTTTTCACTCATCATAAATATTAGCAAAAATCTACATATACTGTATCATTTGTTACTCTATATAATCAGCATACTGTGATCAACCAGCACCATGCTTAGTAACCTCTTACAGCACCCTGGTATCCCAGTATGGAATGTATTCTTTCTTCATACTGACATGGAAAATATTTATTATTATTGATATATTCTCACACAACATTCTATCCAGGGTAGGTAGAGAGGTAGGCATGAAGTGTTTAATTTTATCCCTACAGATTGGCACTTACTGTTACAATATGAAGGTGCAATTTGGCATTAAAGTTCTAAAAAAATACTAGCTAAGTCCTGGTTTTAAAATTTTTTAAACATCATACATTTTTCCTGTGCAATTGTGGCATATTATTCAGGACTTGGTTAACCTAGTAGTACTAAACATGATAGAAATTTTGTTTTAAAGCAGAATTCACCAATTTTGTCTAGTAGAAAAAAAAATTGTTTTCTAAGTTGTGCGAAGTCTGCCAACCCGCACTTGGCCAGCACGGTAGACTAAGGCCTTAACCCTATCATGTGCCCGGAATATCGCAATAGACTCACCAACTATTACATATTGAGACGTAAACGTAACTGGTGAATCGTGGGAGTGTACTATACACTCCTCTGCCTACCTCTTCGGGGATCACAGGCGTGATGTTACGTTGTCTAGTAAATAATTATAATAATTTCAATACTGCCAAACATGTTATATATGTAGTAACAGAGGTAAATTAATATGAAAAAGATAATATATCTACTTTTAATTTACATGTTATGCTTACACTTGTGGGAAACATTGGAAAATATTAATATTATTCTCAATTATAGGTTAAAAAAGTTCTATTTCCTATTGAATTGAATCTGACAATATTTTAGCTCAATCCATCAGTGGCAAAGGAATGGTGATCAAAGGTATAAGAAGACATGCCCGATGCAGATTGGGTGAGGTCCGTCATCAGTACTGTCATTACTTTGTGGCGCTTGAAGAAGGAAAACCACCAGAAGATTACTACAAGAGAAACCCATTAACATCTGAACAACAATTACAAAATTGGTTAGATCAAATGAGAAAAAGGAAAATTATTAATTCATACTGATTTTATTGGTTTCATGTAGTCATCAATGTTACTGTAATATAGTGTATTATTCAATTCAAGTCAATTATTTATTAGTTCTAATCCATTTCGGTAACCTTTTGACTCCTATTTAAAAACCTTACAT
>DVOY01000819.1:0-10232 GCA_018237585.1 Apyrrothrix maculosa
CATAAGAGAGCGCACCAACGAAGCTCTCGTTAGTTGGTCCCCAGTCGCTGTGGCCGAATACGGTCGGGACATTATTAGCGATGAGCACGGTATCGCCACGGAAGTCAATCATGGTCTTCATAAAATAAATTCCAAAACATTGATTTCTACTAGGTCACATTATATACGTGTAACATGACATTATTTAAAAGAACGTTCGTTTGTGTCACAGCCTAAACCGTATGACCTAGACCTAAACCTACCGTAGAGCATATGTTCATAATATAAATAATAAATATTTTGGAACATTTCGAATACGGCCATCTGATCTCCAAGTAGGTTCAAAGAGAGCCTGTGTTATGGTAACCAGTTGGCTGATAAACTATACATGTACACACATATTAATATACGCTTATATATAGATGTTTTACATCCAGACACAGAACCCATATCGGAATTCATAACACATCATGTGACATCGTGTGAGTTCGCCACACAAATATTTGTCCTGGGTTGGAATCGTACCTACGACCCCGGCACATCAGTTAAGTTCACTAACCACTCGACCAACGGGCGAGTCCCGTACGTAACACATTTTATATTCACGATGTTCAACTATTCTCGCGCACAATAATGGGCGCCCGAAATTAATAAATACTTGTAATATTCCGCTACGTTAGTGGAACGGAAACATTTATGCGTTAACGCAATCCACAAGGAGCAATAAATTCGTTCTGTATTGAGGCAGTAAAATTGCTTGTTGATGTCCTTCTATAACTTTTATGTTCCTCTATAACTTTTGTGTTCCTCTGTAACTTTTGTGTTCTTCTATGACTTTTGTGTTCCTTTATAACTTTTGTGTTTGCACTATTGTATGAGCGAAGTTTCGGTTTCGGGATAGTCGTACGGTTTAAAATTCTTTTTTCCGGAACAGCTTTTACTGCAGTCAAAATATTGCCGTAACTTTAACACATGTAAGAAACATTTGTTAATAGGGCGTTTTAAGGTTTGTTAGAATTACTATCGATTCCAAAATACAGTGGGCACGCAGCCCTCAATTGGCGAATGGACTAATTTACGAAAATTAGCGGTTAAAAAGATAGATCACTCGTTGATGTGAAACCTGTTAAGTTCGTCAATGTTAGTTACTTCCATAATATAACGTCATCGACATTATACTTGACTGCCTCGTTGGTCGTGTTGGTTGCGAGCACGACTGCCGGTCGAGAGGTCTTGGGTTTAAATCTCTGGTCGGTTATTATTGGATTTTTCTAAAAATTAGGATTTCTAGTAGTGGCTCAGAGTCTGGTTATATGCCTGGTGTATGGCAATAGACTCACCACCTATTCCATATTGGGACGTAAACGTAACTGGTGAAACGTGAGAGTACAACATTCCGCTACCTACCTCTTCGGGGATTGCAAGCGTGCTGTTACTAATCTAATGATTTCGCCTTGCTAAAATAAGTGATGAGAACTCTCAGCGCTCTTTGCTATCCGTCTGCTAGAAAATAAGTACGAATTACCTGTTGAAATTTGAAATATACATCCCATATTGTTTGAACATTAATTTTGTACTGTAGTTGTACAGAACTGTAGTTTTGATTAATTTCATGAAAACCACAAGTAATACTATATCTATTATTTCCCATGTTTAAAGTTGATTAAAATAACAAATTAATTATAATTTGTACGTTATGAGGGGATTTATATAATTTCATATTGCAACACCGACGAAGGATGAAATTAATTTACGTAATTAGTACTAAACATTGTAATTCGTTAGTACAATTAATGAAATAAATAATTTGTATTAACACTAAATTATAATAAAATTTACTTAACATATATATTGTATTATAAAACATTGAGTATAATACTAGTGGATATTTAAAATTGTTTTTATTGAAACAAAAACAATTAGTTAACCAGAGAACGGAGAGTTTAGTAAAAACACACTTTTCCCGATTATATGATTTATCGTGTCTATAATACCTATTATAGACACGATAAATAATAGGGTACGTCGAGGTCTGGTCAGGATAGAGATATTTGGCACCCGGTGTTCCGTGACTACCCCGCAAGGGATCTGGGGTGGCGATATAATAATAACTACATATTGCGTAGTACTTTTTAAAATCCTCAATTGTGTTCGTTGCACTTATATTGAAAGTTATTTATTTGAAATTTATATCATCCATCAGCCAATTAAAGTCAAAAATTTCCATAATACCCCCTAAAACTAACCTACGATCTCTTTATTACAAACAGAAATTGAGGTTTTTCAATATATCATTGTCTATTTCCAAATTTAAACTTCCAATATTTGTTGAAAAGCTGTTTATTTTTAGACCGAAATATGAAAAGTTATCCGCCCTTTTGATAAAATGTCTATTCTATCTATGGATCGTTTTGACTTCCACGTATTTTCTGTCAACTTTTTGTCGCCGTGACAGCATCCTTTGGTACCCTACCCACGCAGAGATTGTTATCGCCTATTTTAAGAGACCGATTCAATTTAATACCGTAACATCACGCATGTAATCCCCGAAGAGGTAGGCAGAAGAGTGTAGTAGTAAAAGGCTATTTCAGACCAATGCATTTTCTGCGGGTATGCTAAAACGAGCGTAAAGCACGCGGAAAATACGCTGGTCTGAAAGAACCCCAAGACAGAGATGTACATTTTCACGACGTTTTTCATCGCAGTTAGAGTAAGTAAGATTTAATTTTTAAAACGCACATGATACTTTTCAAGGACAGATATTAAAACCAAAATTTGAACCCCAGACCACACGATCGAGAGACACGATCAAGGCCACTAAGCAACCGCTTTCTACTAGTGTGTTCGATGTTAATTAAAATATCAACTTGGAAGAGCTTTACATAGCTGTTTTCATTGGGGTGACGTTTCCATAAAACGTAATGACAGGGTTGCTAGGTTATTAGTAAGTTTTAGTTAAGTTTAATTGTTCTAGCTTTGCTATTTAAACACTTAACCCTCAACCCCGCAATATTCCCTATACACTCGTACAGAACATACTATATGTAATATTCTGGTACTTACAATTTGTTGTTCAATACGAACTGAAGTTATATATATATATATATATGTGCATCCTTGGAGCGAAATCATACTGCTACAAGTGTATCAACAAGAGTATTAAAGAATCTATCACCAACGTAAGGATTGTCGAATCGAAGCATAGTATATATAAATAAATATATAAATGATATGTATTGTCATGGTAATAAGTAAACGGAAGAACGCTGTCGGGCGTGGACTGCCTCTGAACAGCTAATATTTCAATGGAACATCTGAGTTTACTTTCTACGTAGCGGACATCGAAAGTTGTGTACTCTCGCCCCTCGCTCCTGTTATACGTACACAACTATATCATCACGCCGGGCCCTTACAAGGCAGGTGGAGAGCACCACATGCAAAATATCTCTATCCTTACAAACCTGATATACTCCGCTTACTTTCACCGCTCTCTTTATATACCCACCGCTGTTTTGGAGGGCTCTTCGGAGACTCAGATTCCATAAACAATTATCCCTTATAAATATCATTATCCATTTACATTATAACTAAAGTGAGATATTTTAATAAAAATCATTAAATTCACACCTATAAATATTTATAGTTATGTAGAGAATGTAATTGGGTCACGGGATAGAGGTGGAGTTTGGCTTAATAGGTTTCATCCGTGTATAGACAGATTATGCCGTTTGTATGTGGACTATAATTATCAAATCTACACATATATAAGGTGGGCCGGGACGTACTAACCCGGCGTTATAAATTCCTCAAGTCTCTATGTTAATGAGGAACGAAATACGTACATACCTAAGCTTCTTATATACATATGTATATTCTGACCTGGCCCTTCATAATAGTACTCTCGGTTCAAACGTTTAAATCCTTGGTATATAAATTATTGAAGAGATTAAACCCGTAGCCACAGTAAGGTACGTTTACATAAGACGCAATTAATTGTAACTTTTTTATATTACATCAAATCAATCTGTTCTTTAGTGAATTAAGGTAACAAAACGATCTTGTATTGAAAGTACAAAACGTACGGCGTACATATTGTAAATAATTATTACCGTTATATTATTGAATATTCTATTACAAATTGACTAAACGACTTTATATTTACAAACGTTTTCTAATGGAAAATGTTTGTAGATAGTGACGATGACAGTATTGAGAAAAAATTGAAGTAAGCACCAAAACGGCTAATTATTAAACTTTATCAAAGCACTATTTTATAAAAAAAGTATAATTGTAAGCACACATACATCACACATTGTTACATATGAATATTTGTATACCCTACCTGTTCCGTACTCATTCCTTGCTTCACTAATCTAACAATGCGTAGCAATCACGACTAAACACAAGGCACGAGGCATTTAATCTTTGTCCTTTGACTCGCAACGCAATGCATTCCAAGAATTATCATTCCCCATTCACTCCCATTCAATGGTCGATATACAAGCGATTGTGTTTCAATGCACTCGATCATACGAACGCCGTGTTTGACTTGCACATTCACCGCGTTGACTACGGTGTGGCTAACGTAACCCAATTGTTTGAGAACTGTGTATCAAATGCTACGCGTGGACTGTGTACTTGACTAGCGGGAAACATTTATGTGTGCCTAACTAGTTACAGAACGCTTGACTGGCTTTCAATACATATATAGACAAATGACATACATATATGAAATTAATTATACGGAGTTTGGATTTGTGCCCGGTGTATGTCAAAAGGCTCACCCTCTATTCCACAGTGGGGCGTAGACTAGACTGGTGAAACGTGTGTAAAATACTCTGCGGAGACTACAGGCGTGATGGTACTTTTTTATAGAAAAATATTTAGGTATCGATCATGCAATTGCAATGTACGAATATTACGATAGTGAGTTACGTGACTGATT
Organism: Apyrrothrix maculosa; assembly: GCA_018237585.1. Lineage (NCBI taxonomy): Eukaryota > Metazoa > Arthropoda > Insecta > Lepidoptera > Hesperiidae > Apyrrothrix > Apyrrothrix maculosa. Next base: position 4,925 of record DVOY01000819.1, read on the forward strand.
TGTTTTAAATCCTTTCAATCTCAGTATTCAAGTATTTATTAATAAATAACAATAACATGTACCCACTTATTGTGACAAATAAAGTCGCTGGCTGACCGCGGTACGACGCGGCCTGCCTAGGCACGGCTACATGCTCAGGCTGCCCATGGGCAGACGCGTAGACGGTGCGAGAAGATGTGCGCTGTGATCCCCAACCTGGGGGATTATGGACAAAAACCCCTCAGGTGAGGTCTAGGTCCAGTAGTGGTCTGAGACAAGCTGATGAATATGATGATGATGATTGTAACACAAAGAATAAAAAAAAATACAAATATAGTTATAGTTAATGCAAGTATCTGTGTAATTGTTGAGCAGAAGAATCTGACTCAAATCCAGCCAAAATAGAATGAGAATCCTTACTCCACACTGGACTCGTGTGAACCATATAATGATAGATAGTAGATCTTGCACATCAACTACACGAGTTGATTGCAGTGCTCGAATCAGTAATAGAACCCAGCTGTTCTGGAGCACTGTCTGTCGAGCGCGAGCTATCGGCTTTAGGCCATTGACTTCTGATATATGTATATCCATCAATTATATACATCCATATGTGATAGTTACATGCACAACTCGTTCACGATAACTTGAGACATGCGTGCTATATACGCATGTGTAGTCCTTTCAATGACTAAATAGCATAACCTAACACCAGGCCGGGGTATTTTTCCGAAGGGGTAGGGTGTGGAATGGAGTACTTTAGTACTTTACACCAGTTATGTTAAGGTGCCATGAAGTAGAGGGTGAGCCTATTCTATGGGACACATTAGAAAAATCCAATAATACCTACTTTGCCCGACCCGGGAATCAAACCCAGGGACTCTAGATCGGCAGTTCCTTATCCAACCAGTCAAGCAACGGCATCAAAAGATATTATAATTATTAGCACGTATAAGTCCACAGCTTGAGTTAGGCTTCCACTGAGGGGTTTTTGCCCATAATCCTATTTCCTCTAAATGGAACAGAGGGCATCACAGCGAGTCTTTACTTGTGACGATTCTAAACTGATTACTTTATCAAGCCCCATAGTTAAACAAAATGTTCATTAACAACTTTCACATTTAGACGAACTAATATCTAATGTCACAAAGATATCAACTATTAATAATGTATGGATACCCAAATCTTCATACGATCCTAATCCAGACCGCCTCGAACTTTCCACCGGCTGTAAATCAATTTTATTACTCAACTTTCCTCATCAACGCACAATAAACGTTTACCGTGCACATTAATATTAACCACTGAACCACGTTCGCCGATTTGTTCCACCGCTAACGAGTGCGACTATTAGTTTAAAAGAACGATTAGTTTAGTTGGAACCGTAATCAACTAAAGACGGGATGTTTAGTTTATTGCGGTTCAGTAGCAAAATTGGATTAACTGTTCAATTTTAAAGGTCTCGGGCGTCCAATGTGTTCGTTTAAAGCGGGTAAATGGAAATTATTGTTAGTTGAAAGTGGACGGAAATATTAATTGTAGCTATATTTTAAGTGCTATGGTGGTGTTGTGGTGACCTCCTATTCCAGGTGTTTAGGGTTCCAATATTGATAAGCATTACTGATTTTAAGATTAAGCTTTTTAAAATTAAATATCACCTGGTCTCAAAGCGAAGTAAAAATTCTTGGAGAATTAGCCAGCGTGGCAGATTCTTAGAGAAGACACGTGTCCAACATCAGAACAATAAACGGCTTGATGACCACGATAATGATAATGGACGATGATGATTATCATGCTTTTTCTATGGTCTCTCTCAGTATTTCGAGAAATTATTCTCCCCCTTCACTCCCTCTGGTACTGCGAATATCTCTAAGTGACGGCGATCACTTCTAGTATACCATCAGTCTGTTTTGTTGAATGATTAATCTGAGAAATAGTCTCCGGCATATTTTCAATGGTTTAACCTAGATCTATGGATTCCGATATATTCGAAAATGTGGGACTAACACATTTATGTCACTGCCTCGTTGGTCGAGTCGTTGCAAGCGCTACTGCCGATCGAGAGTTCTTAGGTTCAAATGCCTGGTAGGGTACTATTCGATTTTTGTAACTTAGATTAGCTAGTAGACATTTCTAGTAATGGACTCGAAGTCAGGATTTGTGCCAGGTGAATGGCAATAGACTCACCAAGTATTCCATAAAGAGACTTAAATGTAACTGGTGAAACATAGTAGTGTACTACAGGCCTCTGCTTACCTCTTTGCGGATTACAGGATGTTACGGTTATTGTTATGTAACTTTACGAGAACACAATACTTACACATGAATCATACCGTCATACATTAAAACCATACAAACTTACCCATTGTATAATACTATTTCCATAAAACTCGATCGCTTTATTCATTACACCAAGAAATTAAATCGTACGAAACTCAAACTGAACGCGATTAAAATAAATCCGACAAATTATATGACGTGTGACGATAAATTTATCCAAATTAATGATATGAGCCGCTGAAACGGAATTTTAATCTGTTTACAATGCATTAATTGTTAACGAGTCGAATTGAAAGGGTTATTGCTATTCGGATTTGTATGTATATACGTTAAAAACGATTTATTACTGCACGACACTTGGTTTTTTTCCGTGTTCGTGACCTCGCGCCGTGACTGGGATTATATAACTTGAGATTTAAATTTGGAACATACTGGAACACTCTCGAAGCTTTAAATGAAAATGAGTTCGGATTAAACTAATGAAGGAAGCGAAATTCAAGCATCAAAAAAGTAGACAGCGATAGATAATTGCACTTACAGTGAATATAGTTAAATCTCGTAACATTAAAACGAAGAAAACAGACTATGGCCGTAACCCTCTCATTCTGAGACGAGGCAGTGTCTAACAATGGAACGATAAAAGCGTTGATGATAACCATGAAACTAAACATGAGCATATTTTCTATGCATTTAATTATAAATGATAAATTGTGAATAATATTTTCCAACTGCCTTATGGTCGAGAGGTTGCTTACGCGACTGCTGATCGAGAGGTCCTAGATTCGATTCCCCGGTCAGGTAGAATTACATTTGTCTAATTTAGATTTTCTGGTAGTGGTTCGAAGTCTGAACGTAGGCCCGGTGTATGATAATAAACATACAATCTATTTCATAATGGGACGTGACGTAACTTGTGAAACGTAGGAGTATACTACACTATTCTGCCTATCTCTTCGGGGTTTCCAGGCCTGATGTTACGTAGTATTTACCAATGAATGGTTCGTGCAATACGTAAAGCATAAGGAAGTCTCTTTATAAAAGATGCTATCTAAAAATAACCGTTTGAGCGTGAGTCGTGCAGTCTGGGAAACGGTTGGTGCGCACCTAAATCTGATCAAATCCACCTGACCTACTCTCGAAGGACCACGGGCGAGTCGACAGCGACATATATTTATCGTCTTTGGTTTAAATATACGAGTATATTCGTTTAAACTATGTGAAATACACAAGTATCGACATACATTTTTGTACTAAAATTTCAAAAAAAATTTAACCGACATTGACCCCGCAAATCTAACTATGTATTGAGAACTATTTGTCTTACTTCTATCAAATCATTCATTTCATTGTTCATCTTTTACGGAGTCCATATGAAACAAGACGAAATTATCTACATACATATTATACGTACAGGGATGGACCGACTTTTATCAGACCTATCCGAGGTTCTTCTCCATGAGTTCCCACCAAACTCATAGAATGTTTCACTCATGAAACCAATATTTAGAGCCTGCATTTATACTTTTGGATGACTGTTCCAAAGTGAACAGAAGTTTATTTATGGTAATGAAGTATTACCTCATTGAAACGAGGTATTACGTGAGGTAAAATAAAGAAGGCATTTATGAAACTAATTAAAACTTTTAACTTCGCGCTTGTTTTAGATAGGGAATGAAAAATTCTGTAATGGAGTAACTTTCGCTTCAGACGAGGAAGATTATTGAGGAAAATATTAATATATAATATCTTATATGACGGACTTTGACTAATTCTATTACGTTCTTGATATAAATGGTTTAAATCGTTTTTGCCACAGACTGCGAAAGACAAGGGTGGTCTAAACAAGTGGAATTGATTGCAAAAAACTAAGCAGATGTGGAAATGATTGCAAAAAACTAAGCAAATGTGGACATGATTGCAAAAAACTAAGCATATGTGGACATGATTGCAAAAAACTAAGCAGATGTGGGAATGATTGCAAAAAACAAAAGCAGGCAAACAAGCAAGAAGTGTCGTACATGATCCCAGTTAGAGGCATAGGAAATTAAGATTATTTTAAAGATAGAGACAATATATACCAAGTTATATCATATCAATATTATATGATGAATGTACAAGAAGAACGTTAAATCTGTAAGAATTGAGATAGTTGGTACTCGGCTCTGCCTACCCCGTAAGGGACCTGGCGAGATGATGTAATAATGCCAGTAACGATAACAAAAATAAATCATATTACAACACATCGCCGATAGCCAAAGCAAATGGACAAAGATCATCAGAGAGAAGGTGATGAAGTCCCGACCCCCAACGTTGGGGAACCGACGCAAAGACACGAAGAATCGTGAATATGGCTAAGAGTGTTTTATTTAGGTGTTTACTGTTTACGTGTTGACTGCCTCGTTAGTTGCAAACGCGACTGCCGATCGAGAAGTCCTGGCTTCAAATCCCGGGCCGAGAACCATCAGATTTAAAAAAAAACATTGCAATTTCTAGTAGTGGCTCGGAGTCTGAATTAGTGCCCGATGTATGGCAATAGACTCACCACCCATTCCATATTGGCATGTAAACGTAACTGGTGAAACGTAGGAGTGTACTACACTCTTCTGCCTACCTTTTCGGGGATTACAGGCGTGATGTTACGTTTACTGTAACAGCATTTCCCATCGATGGTCAGTGGATGGTATCATCTAAAGAGGCAATTTTCGCTACAATAAAGCATTGTTTGGACGGCCGCATTGTTCCCCCGATCGTAATTTACTAGCTTGATAGCAGGCCACTACTGGAGAGTGGTGACAACCTCGATAGCTTTTATGTACACGAATAATCTTATTTCCATACAATCGATTTGATGATATTGTTGATAACGTCAGTTATCCCATAGCGCTATAATGTTCAGAGTAATTTCGGTGAAAAACGTACAACTATAATATCATTTTAAATTTCATTTGCCTGTAATAGTGGCTTATATTATATTTAAATTATACTTATAATTGATGATCGTGCAGTAAAGAAAGCGTACCGTGGTCGTCCGATTGGAAAACGTCCGGTT
>DVOY01000820.1:0-10227 GCA_018237585.1 Apyrrothrix maculosa
AGGAGTGTAGTACACTCCCACGTTTCACCAGTTACGTTTACGTCCCAATATGGAATAGGTGGTGAGTCTATTGCCATTGTAATTTAAATACGTTTATATATCTATCAATATAATATGTATCCATCATGATATGTATGGAAAAATATAAATTGCACATATCCCAGAACGTAACCACTACATACAGTCTTATTTCTTGTTACTGTGAAAATATAAAAAGAACCGGGCGCTTGAAAAACTGTTCAGATCCTAAGGATATAAGTAAACGTTGGATTTAGTATATTTATTCACAAAACATTGTCTAAGATGAAAGGCATTAGAACAATATTGATATTTATTTCTTTCAGTATCAAAATTCAAAGCTCAAGTTCAAAAACCCGCAAACCATAGCATGAGGGTCGAAAGCTAGCGGCAAAATCTTCACGAACGTTTTTGTACTACTTAACGCGATCGGTTCCCATCCCCTTTCGGTAATATCCTCGCCAGAGGATTAAAAATCCTTTTAAGGACTTAAAAGATATAAACTAATATGGTAAATTATGTTAGTCGATAACTACCTATTGCATTACAATGAATAATAAAAATCATGAACGTATATATAACAATAAATATAAAAATCTAAAAAATATCAGTATAGAAAAATTACATTGGAAACATAAAGCATACCATCAGTGTCGGTATAACAAATACTTCGTCTGATAAATGTGACCCCATATCATCTCTCCGTAAACAACTATTCTTGGAACCGGATACCTACTTGTAACATGAAACGTGCAATGGAATATGACGCTTATATCATTTCATTAAAGTTACTTATCGCGTACTACCTTTCAGATCGGAATGGAAAAATTCTTGCTACATATTGCTTAACTGAAGCTTATTTGTCATACAAAGGATCTAAAGTCGGGAACATTCGACTCGGCCATGCTACTCTAGTGCGAATTTCTGTAGATAACCAAATAAAATTATACTTGCAAAAAACCTACCTAAATATCATGTTCTATATATATTATAGGTATTACTACCGTTGTCCATGTAATCGATAAATTTGGAAAAAGCTAATAATAACATATTTACAAAATACAATATCGCTACTGTGCCGTAAAGATAATGTAAGTTATTGATTCATTAGCAAACTCACCTATTATATACAAAAATGTTTAATTCAAGCTAGTAATCTTCTCATGAGACTTAACTAATAACTATAGAAACTACTGTAATACCCACATAAACAGATATTACGAAAAAGATAGCACAAAAAGGAAGAAGAAAAAAAACGAAGCACAAAAAAATCTTAAACGTTCAACGCCTATTCAACGTTTGAATGATGATTAAAATATTCTCATTACAACATGTGTATAGAAAACTTTCCAAAAAGGAGCAGATGTTTTGAATATTTGTTGAACCACAAGCCCAGTTTGGCCGTTAACGGACAACGCCGGTTAAAAATTACTGTCATTTATAGTAAGTACCTACACAATACCATTTCTATTTATACAATATGAGAACCATCTTGGATAAAAACCCATTTGATGTTTAATGTCTTATACAGCATATTGCAGGTTACGAATTATAATAAGAGTTAGGTACAAAATTTTGCGCAGTTGCTCTATACTAGTCTTTTAAAAAAGTGGGCCATAATGAGTCATTGTGGGCGCTGGTGTTTTCAGGGGGGCCGGCAAGGAATTTAGACTCTCTACCACATTTCTGAAAACCTAAGGAGAATACTCATGGGAAACACTAGATATATTTAAAATAAAATAATTTCAGGGAGCGCTAATAAATAAATGATTCTCAGTGGGCCGTAGACAACAAAAGTTAACTTGTCAATTGAACCAAAATGACATATTTTAATAATACTCACCCTTAATTAACTGCCAAATTGAATCGAAAGTGACCAACGTAATATTTGATTAACACTCTTAGTTTTACATGAAGTAAATCAAAAAATATTTTTATCTTAAATTCTCTTAAATGCGTATAACCAACTCAAGCGGGCGAACTGTTCGAATCGAAATGCATGAATACAGATTACAGAGCCATCGGCAACGGCTCAATGCAATCGTGTATCGTGTTCGCTCGCTCATGCAACCCGATGTTTATGAGCGAGTAAATTATGGTGGCACTTCACGCTCGTCGAGACGCTCGGACGCGACACTCGGCGAGTGTAGCCGAGGCAAGTCGGCGAGTGGTACCTCTCCACACTCAAACATGGAACATTTCACAAGCGACATGTGAATATTCGTATTCTGTGATTTTTCATACGTCACACGTGCTACTCTTTTTCGCAGGGCCTGTTATATTTCACAATCCTTGCTAAACGTTGAACTAAGTATTAGTGTGAGACTGTAGGATGAATCATGCTAAATACAGGTGATCGTGTTGGAATGAGATACATAATTACATTGCGTTACAAATGGCGATGAGGGTGCCCTTGAACTTCATGTCGTTGAATGGCTTACAAAAGTACTAAAATCAACTTTAAACCAAGGCACTTAACGTTCTGATTTATATTTATTAGTAGTCGATCATATTATTTCATTTTTTTGTTTGAAAGTGAAATTTAACAGGATATATTTTTGTTAAATATCACGTGAATTTTCAGTATTGTGTCGTGAAGGTATTTGCTAAATAATATTCAGTTATAAAGTAAAATCAGTGCAGTACACTCCCATGTTTCACCAGTTTCATTTACGTCCCATTATGGAATAGGGGGTGAGTCTATTGCCATACACCGGGAACAAATCCACACTACAAGCCACTACTAGAAATTCTGATTCTCTGATTCTCTGCATCCTGATGTACACAACTCAATCGTGTGTAAAAGCTACTCCCGCATGCCAGTCGCCACTTTAATGGCTCATTTTCATTGGTCGTTAGAGCCCGCGTTCGGGGTACGGGAGATTTCTGTTTAAGCATGCCGTAGAGCCCGAATGCGGTAACCGTTTTCATCAGCCGATGGCGATCAGCCATATTGCTCTAGCGCAACTTCAATTCCCATCGAATAACATTCGTAAACTAAACCCCCACAACCCGCAGCCCGCACTATGCTTGCTTTACACCAACCGACGAATTTCATTGGTTGTTAAAAGCCGCTTGCGGGGAGCACCCGCATGCTGTATATCGACTACATATTGACGACGCATTTTCACTAGTTGTTATACCGTATTCGGGGACTCCCCACATGCTGTTTATCGACCGAGTTATCACCCAATGAAAATGACCCATAATGTTTGCCCGAAGTGCCAAATAGAAAGCGAACGGAGAGGCGAGGCGAACGCCAGCGATTCCACTCAAGCAAGCTCTGCCTTACTCGTCGAGCGTGAAGTTCGCATTAAGTGCGAATAAACTTGTTTATCTCTTGCTGGCTGTCAAATGAAACGAAATGTCAATAGTTCACGGCCAATCATAGATAAGGAGATAAAAGATACATTACACACACTTAAGATGAAAACTAAAATGAAACAACTGCTATAATCACGATAAGAGAATGTCTATTTTCCGTAAGAATTTATATTTTTAAGATTACAATTTGGGTAAACGTTTAATAACAATATTTCTAACACTTTAATTAAAGGTTAGGAATGAAATGAAGTAAATAATAGTTATTATTTATTAATAATAATCGTGCGGCATATTATTATCGCTTAATAATAAATATTTCTTCTACTCACAATTTCAGAATTAAATTTTATTATAAATCAGGATGCAAAAAGTTGCTAGGAAAAAGCCCGTGATGTATGACGATAACTTTATTAGATAACTTCCTAACACAATAAAACAATGTGAAATATATTAGTATGCGGATGACACTTATTTAGTTGCCCCAGGACGCAGTGTAGAAAAAGCTCTTAAGCGACTTCAAACAGTCAACTTCAACTTCAACGTCGGACTGGTGCTTAATAGTCAAAATCGCTAGTCAAAATCGAAGCACTTGTAAACCTAAACTTATAGTACTTACACAACCACAAATTTTTTCATTTAAATCACTCCAACAGTCCAATGGCTTGTAATTGTGGCGCAATAGATTTAGTCATTAAACATATATGTTTAGGATTTGTATTCGACGGTCGGCTTAACTGAAAATAGCACGTGAATCATGTATCTGTGTGATAAATTAAGAGCAATACTAGATAAGTTTTCACTAATAAAATATAAAATACCCTACAAAACATTATTACTATAAAATAAATCCATTATATCAGATGCGTTATCAAGCTACGGAAGAACTTTTAAATAAATCTTGATAAAAAAAGTTGCATCAGATTGGGCATCTTAAAAGAACTAGTTCCTAAAAAAATTAAATATCTACCTAACTTATACATACCTAAATATGACTGCCGTAAGCTCACTTTTCATGAAATCATACCTATTCACGAAAAAGTCGAATGGAACCTGTTAACTGAAAATTATTTTACCGAAGTTTCAAGTAATCGATAAAACATATTTGGTGGATAGGTTGGATAGTCAGCGACTCGACTACTCGCTTATAACCAGCAGCAAAAAACGATTGAATTACGTAATACCTAACGTGATAAATGAAGTAGATAGGACACTTCGAAAATAAATAATACAGAAAAATATGTAATATGAACTAAAACAACATTATCTGCAAGTAATAGTAAATAAATATTAATATACTATTTAGAAAAAATACAAAAAACTGCCTGTAGTTGTTGCTAGAACGAGCGGCGTATCGAGAAAAAAACGAAGCGGACTGTCAACGAAAGGTTTTACCCTTACCTTACAACTAGCACCTTATTACCATAAAAGTATTAATGTATTTATTTATTACCTACTAATAATGTAAGCGGACGGCGCAGTTTGTGCAGTCAAACTTAATGGAGTTTGTTTACTTACTTCTCAATGATATTGTTTGTGTTATAAAAATGTAAAATAAAAAAAAGATGTACAAAACAGCAGGTTTCATAAAAATCGTTTAAAAACCTACGGCTCGTATTGTTATTAGATGTTGTAGTGTAGTTGATCTCAGGGGGGTATGAGCGGTGATGGACAAAGCAAGACCAGGGATTTGTTCTAACCAAGGTCTCACAACAATCCGTGTAGAAGACTGATTTTTACTTTTTTTTATTTTATCCTCAGTTATTAGTCATAAAAATAATAAACTTAGTTCCGGATGACATATATATGTATTTAAACCTTATTAATACGTGCCTAAATTAAATTTATCATTTAGATTTATTCAACATTACATTCGTATTAATAATAGATTAACTACCTATCTACATCAAAGTCTATCAGACAGTATTGTATTTCGTAACTGGATAGTAATGCCACAGATTAATCAATCACTTCTTGTTTCGCGTATAACAAAACGACTTTAAAATTACGTCTGAGTTGAGTGATTAAATTTCTCTGTTTTCCGCAGTATCGTTGAAGGAATCATCAACGTCAATACCTTACCAAAAACCTAAGTGGTCAGATCTTTGTTCTGAAGGTAACTATTCTAGACGGTGATATTAATGATGCAACCTAATTGTTTTTTTGTTGTGAAGAGGTGCTCGCCACGGTATGGACCCAGGTCCCTCAGAGTGAGACGCTGAATTTTAACAACTATGCTATTACTGTTTCAAGCCGAATTGTATTTATAATAAAATTCTTTTTTTTGCTTTTGTAAATCGTTCGGCTCCACTGCTCCTGCAGGACAACGCGCGACCTCGTACTGCACAGCAGACGGTTTCCAAGCTACAAGAGCTGGGGTTTGAAGTTCTCCGTCATCAGCCGTACTCACCAGACCTTCTTGGCAGGAAAAAAATTCAATACCCGAGAGGCAGTACAAAATGCCTTTGAAGAATTTTTTGCCTCCCGTCCAGCTGATTTTTCCAAGAAGGGCAAATATAAGGTACCAATGCGTTGGCAAAGATGCACTGATTGCATGGATTATTACTTTGATAAATAGAAATAAAAAATATAGAAAAAAAATACGCTTCATTTATTTCATGAAAAACGGCAATATCATAGGTAAAAACCTATTATATATATCTACTTATATAAGCTTATTCAACTATATAAAATTATACTTAAATAAAAATAGAACACTACATCTTTAAGGGCTATTTTGAATATGGACAAATACATTTTATGCGTCTAAACCAGCATTTTAAATCTTACATTTAAAATGTTTATAAAAATAGAACCATTTTGAAGTGGGTGACTGCCTCGTTGGTCGTGCTGGTGCAAGCGCGATTGTCAATCGAGGGGTCCTGGTTTGAAATCCTGGGTCGAGTACTATAGGATTTTTCTAAAAATTGGAATTTGTAGTAGTGGCTTGTATTTTAGATTAGTGCCCGGTGTATGCCAATAGAATCATCACCTATTCTATATTGGGACGTAAACGTGACTGGTGAAACAGGTGGAACTCCTCTGCCTACCTCTTCGGGTATTACAGGCGTGATGTTACGTTATACAAAAATAGAAAAATAAATCTCCATGCCTTTATGTTACAAACTGCTGCCTTAACCAGTCTTATTTTGAAATAGGTACATACGTTCGTGAGGAAATCTGCACACCTTTGAGTTAAAAAAAAAATGTTTTCTAAGGCGTGTGAAGTCTACCAACACGCACTTGGCCAGCGTGGTAGACTACGGCCTTCACCCTCTCTTCTGAGAGTAGACCTGTGGTCAGCAGTGGAACGATAAAAAGGGTCGGGAGGTAAATAAATTCAACAACGAAGATAAAAAAGACTTAATGATAAATCAGGGAATAATTAAATATTTTTAAGGGCTCTTAACCCCGAGATTGTGGTAAGTACCCAGTATATCGTATAATGAAAAGGCGAAGGCGAAGTGTTTTTTGTTCGTGATAGCAAACAAATGTTTTAGGTTTTTTTCTTTTTTTAGCTAACGCTAATTACATATTATTAAACACTGTAACGTTAGTTACACATTGTTTGAACTACGAAGTCTCAGCGTGGATGGCTGGGTTAATACTGAGAAATTATTCAGGAATAAGTAGGCCAAAAATAAACAATAAAATTGTAATAAGATACAATTATTAATTTATTACAATTGATAAACTTAATATGCTATAAATAATTAAGCATTGTAAAATCATAAATAATGAAATAAGCATAACTAAAGGATAAAATAAATAAACTAAAAACATCCTTAATAAACGTTACAAGCTTTCCTTAACGATATTTATCTATAACAATGTAAGCACAATTTTTAAAATCTTCTCTGCTAAAATTCAACCTAAATGCACGTATGTGGTCTTAGATGAAAAAAGCATAGAGCTTTGAATAAACCGAAATAAAAAAGGATTTTTTCGGTAACGTTTTCTTAATTATTATGTCGAGACAGAATTTATTAAACATTCTTCTGTATTTTTAGTTTCACTTTCGTCGTCCGAATCGTCACAGTCATCAAAAACTAGCCTTCTACTGTTGACCATACCCAGTCTTCGCACTCTGTATTTTCGAGGGGTTAACAATAAAGGCGGTCTTTCACAGGTATCCGATCTGTTACTGGTATCTGACCTGCTAGACAAGGAGCTTCGAGGAGTGCAGGTTTTCGATAAAAGGACTGTCTTCTTTTTATTTGAGTATTTCGTTGTTTTGCGTTCTAGAAAAATACATACCAGTATTAATGTTTTTTTTATATGTTACAAAGGTAAAAAAAGGCCACAGATTTCGATCAGTTGCGACTGAGTATCTGGTTGTGAACTATAAAGCAGAAAACGTATGGGAGGTGTTTCTGAGTGTAAAGCGTAATAATACAAGAACTGAAATATAGTGTCAGAAACTAATTTTACTGTAGTGTTTGCGTAATCGTACCTACCTAGCGTTATATAACATTCAAAGCACTATGTAAGCATTAAACAAAATACCCAAATATCATTTGGATATTTTGTTACAAATGTTATGTTACAATTATTACATATTGCACATAAGACATCACTTCAGATTTTTCATAATTCCACCAGATCAATACCCATCCAGCATCTTCACCATCAAATTTCAAAAACCATCCATCACTCTTGTCATCCAGCTGTTAGAGACGGTTTTCTTTAAAAAATGAGAAAAATTAACCCCGTAATCTTCACCACTGGCCAAACGCGGATTTGTAGAGTTTACACGAAAGAATTGCACGTCAGAATTTTAATAGAACGAGGGAGTAGATGTCTGCAGTCTAAACCACTTTTAAATACACCACCACATTTTAAATGCTTAAACAATACTTGATAACATATGTATACATACATACATAACGAAAGCAATCAATGAAAATCACAACACATTATATATAAAACTTACTTTGTAAACGTTTTAAAGCTTTGTAACGGTCCAAACATTCTCCAAGCATTTCGCATATCTCAGTCAAATTCATTTTCTTTTCTTTTAATATCCTGTAACAATTTACATACACAACCACAATGTAACTGTGATTAGAAACTAATTGATTGCTTGTTTTATACGACTCTTGCGAGTGGGGGATGGGGTTTCATATTAGTAAACATATCAATTACTGTCTTTAAAAATATTGCTGATCAATACATTAATTAATTAGTACTAGAAGAAATATTTTATTATGAATTGTTCGCCATAAATGAGTCATTAATTAGTTAATAGCTTTCAAAATCACTCTAATGATTATTGAACTTTTGTCACAACTAATTAATTGTGGTGATTACGTACTTCTAATGCTTGGATATTAATTTACATTAAGATATTGTACTGAAACGTAATCAGTCAAGGAATATAAGTTGTTTCATTATAGATAATGATAATGGTGCTCGTACTGTGCCAATTATACCGTACAATTATTATCGTTTTTTTTTAAGAAGATACTTTTTATTATAAGTAGGTACTACAAAACACATTTTATATTAAAAATTAATATAATAACAATAAAAAATTATGCTAATTACAAATGTTTAATGTCAAGAATCTTAAATATTAAAATTGTCAAATGCAAAAATGTCAAAACAATCGCTATATTTGTAAATCGGTCGTACTATATATATAATAGTGTCGTGTTTGAACAATCGTTTAAATTTAATCAATTATATTGTAGTAACATTTTTCTATTAAATGTCTTCGTAGTTTTTATTGAAAGAGAAATGTCTGCTACTGTGTGTGTTTCTTTGGGAATTATGGAATATATAATTGAGGCCATTCCAAAAAATCTGTTTCTAAATTAACGCGTATTGGTAAGCCTTGCAGATTGCTTTTTCGTATGGCGTATTCGTGCCCTAAATGTAAACATTTTGTTGTTTGTTTTATGAACTCACATTTAAGGATTTAAGGGTCTGGCAAAGATACTATTTTTAGTTTCACAAAATGTGGCTTACATGTCGTTTGGAGATTACATATAGCGGGCACGCATCTTTTCTGTGCTCTGAATGTTAATATTTTGTCTAAGGAGTCACCCCAAAATATCACGCCATATCTTAATGTTACCGCGACCTAGCTGTGTTACATTGTTACCGTTGATTGATCCACTATGATTCTCAGGTTTCTTAACAAATATGATTATTAATGAAGTTTCTTACATACGTGTTTAATATGAGATTATGTTCATCTCTGTATATGTAATCCTAAAAAAATATTTTTATCTGATTCGTCAAACTTATTACTTAAGTAGTTTATTTAGGTACAATATTTTTTGTTTATTTTGTTCTGAAAATTTATAATTCTGGTTTTAGATACAATTATATTTAAATTATTGAAGTCGAACTACTGTATTAGGTCTATAAGAGCTTTATTGGTGTATATTTGTAATACGCTTTCATCTTCATTAGTAAATAGAGCGGAGAACAAAGTCATACGGTGGTTTATTTTATCTGGTAGGTCGTTTATATAAAGTAAGAATAATAACGGAACTAAGGCCGCTTGTACACACACGTTTTTAAGCATAAAAATCTACGGTTGATTCGCCGTGTGTAGGCACGGTGTTGGCAATGTTGTATGGGTCACTGTGAGAACTTGTTGACATACACGGCGGCGCGACGGCACGGCGCCGTCGCCGTATTCGCCGTACGTCCCCCTCGGCACGCCTGTCTGTGCACGGCGTAATTTTCATCAGTGTCGACGGCGTGTCGACGGCACCGGATGTTTTCACGTTTTAGTGACAGATTACATACGCTAATTATTATTTTGTTGAAATGAAAAAAAGGTGTATTAATTACATTGGTTTACGAAAGACCTGTAATACGGAAAAGACTAGCGAAGATTATAATTCGGATTCTTATTTACTTTCGTCGAGTACT
>DVOY01000821.1:0-10224 GCA_018237585.1 Apyrrothrix maculosa
TAACGTAAACTTAACTATAATGACGTTTATAAGTGATTGTAAGTCCTATATAAATAAATGATTTTGACTTTGACTTTATACTTAGTACACTCCCACGTTTCACAAGTTAAAACATTCCTGGTATATCAATAATTAATAACACAAGTTATTTCACAAGTTAAAACAATCCTGGTATAACAATCATTAATGACGACCCCTTTATAGTTGCACCGTTGGGCAGAGGTCTCCTGTCAGAATGGGAAAGGTTCAGTCTGGCACGCTAACAAACCGCGTGTGGCGGACTTCACGCGCGTGAGTAAGCATTTTGGAAACTCTAAGATCACTCTAAGTTCACAAGTTGTTTTCCTTTACCGTTACAAAGAACGATATTACATTTTATTTAATCTTAGCGATATTGATACTGATATTATCTTACTGGGGATGATCTCAAAAAGTTATTAGCAGTGATTAATTGCGGAGGTTGACTTAATATTTGTAAAAAACAGCTGTTAAGAAAGTCGTATCTCGAGAACATTAATCTGCAAGTACATTTACGTGGGCCACGCTCTGACAAAAGTGAGCGGGATATACATTTTAGGTGTCAAATCCAAAATGGCGTCGCTATTGCACGTTGTCCCTGCATATATTTCACCGGTGACAAATCCCCCAGTGCAGGCGACGGTTGGTACTGTTCGTTGCACCGTAGGGTTGGCAGCACTGGATTTATAGTCTCCCGCACAAATATGTAAGGACAAATTTATTTTGTTGCTTACTATCTAATACACTATTGGAAAATAGACCTTATTGTGTACATTGAAGACTTTAAGTCAATTCGAAGAGTGGTGAATCAATGTTTGCAGCATCGTGAATCAGCATTGCCATATTGAATTTTAACAGCAACAGGCGAATAAAACCGTCAGCCTGTCAAAATATTTAACGATGCATACATGCGCTTGCACACTCGAACGGATAGAGATGGCCATTGAGATTTTCTTCACTTGTCATTGTTTTGCAATTTTTTATATGTATTATAAACATGTCTTGCTGTCTATATACATAAATTTACAGTGTTCATTTTGAAAATGATAAACGTACTAGGAAAATGATAAGCTAGGCTGTTAGTTTCTGAATGTGTATGTGTAATTATATTGATTTCCGTATTGCTTATATATACAGCTTAATGTCCATATTTGGAATTTGTAGCGTGCTCAAAAGTACAGAACGCTCAACCTTACAAAAGAAAAATTTTAAACGTTTTCAAACCAAGAACATAATCGATGAAGGATATTTTATTAGTTACCAACTAAGATCAAACAAAAAAAACGAATTTAGTTAAAGATATTAAATATTAGCCATCAATTACACTTACAACCGAAACAAATAAATTAGTATTGTTACCATAAAGAAGCGCACTCGATTCTAAGAAAAAACTAGTGTTGATCGTAATCTCAAGTTTAGCTCATCGGAATGACCTTTGCAAAAACTAAATTTATGTGTTCGTGGTGCACAAAAAAAAACAAATCTGTTCATTTGGAAGTCTATAACATGAATATTTATTCGCTCGCATACTTCTTAGAATAACAATCAAGTTATACATAAACAGTCCGCGCAAAAAGTTGACAGCTTGTTAATATGGAACGATAAAAAATGAACCGTTCATGTTGTTTATCAATACTAGTTTTATAATATTCAAGCTGTATTTGCATAGATTATTGTGATCGATTGTTCAAATTAAAAACTGTTGAATATTAAACTGGCATTTGCTTTTATAATCTGTGTTGTACGAAAAACATGCATATCGATAAACCTTGTATTTTATGCCGAAATGTTTTCTCATGTTGTATGAATGATGAAAATATTGTCCTTATAAAAATATGACGCGCTTTTTCTGTTTAGTTTTTCAAGATGGCTACCAAATATAAACAGTTAAATAAGTAATATTCAATGTAAGATACGGCATGTTATCTCAAAAGTATATTACACAAAAATATGACTACAAAAATAGAGATAGAATAATATTATGGCTAACGACGAACATAAACTTAGAGATATAACAATGTCAAGGTATTTAACACGAAGTAATGTTATAGGTCGTTCGATAGTGTAAAATTATCTGACGCTTATATAAACACATTATATGCCTTAATCTCAATTACCAATGATTTCTTTTAACCTTATGACATATTTATCTTTAAGCGGACATTGGCAAGGTTCAGTCGCTAATAAAAATGATATTTTAGCATCCAGACATTTCCATCTAATTAGCTCTTAGAGTATTTGAAGTCTTAATTTAAACCTACTAAAATCGCTGTATATAAAAGCATATTACAATAACATGTATTGTAAACCTCTAGTTATGTAATATGTAAACAAACAGATTGAACTTAAGGTACAAGGTTAATCAAACGAATAAGTCCTTACGACTCGTAAAAAATTCGACTAGTCCGTTGGACCAATGATTACTGACCCTGAATGCTAAGCTACAAACTGAATTCTATTATTAGTTAAGACATATATGCGTGAGATAAATACTCTCATATTTGGTATAATAAAATAAATAAATAAAATAATAAATAAAATTTGTGCCTGAATGTAAAATTGTCTACATATATATGTACGTCAATTGTCATTATACAATATGTAATAGCTTTGCCAAGTTCGGAATTTGCTGAGTGTATTAATTACAACGAATTAAAAAGTTAGTACATTTAAAAATACGTAGTAAATGTATGCCCATATTACTACGATAAAATTAGTCGATTTCCATTTATTAGGAAACGGCAGGAATTAAATCACAACTAACTAAACTTGTAACTTGTATGCATAGAACGTATGATGTGGTGAAAACGTTACTAAAGAATGATGTTCCTAAAAAATCATAATGACGTACCCACAAGCAACTCTGTATGTAATGATGTCTTATAAAACAAATCGGTTGTGCCCGGTGAATGGAAATAGGCTCACCACCTATCCCATGGTGGGAAGTAAACGTAACTGGTATAACGTGAGAGTGTACTACACTCCTCTGCCTACCTTTCCGGCATTACAGGCGTGATGGTACATTATAAAACAAATCAATTAAACCCTAAAAATTAAATAGATATTGATATACATAGAGATAATTTTTAAATCTCTAGTATGATTATAGCGATCTTGTTATAACATCTAATAGTAAAATAACTCCTTAAAATCGTTAACCCACTGGCTTTATTTATCAGCTAGTAGTCTCCGCAAGCAACAAATTGCCTCTAGTCAAAGGTTATCGTGAATGAACGAAATCGTGTCCTGATAATGATCGCTTCTCAGAAATTAGATCGCATTAGTTTGTCGACTTTAGGGCTAAAACACACTTGCAATTTTTTTTTCAATTATATTCACTAGATATTTACTACACTTTCCTCGTCGTGCGACTGTTGCATATAGGTAACACTTTTAACTAGCGTTCATTACTTTCGATATGAAATTCGTAGTACTGCTGCTCGTGTGCTATTATGAAACGGAGGAAAAAGTGAAAAATAAGACAGAAAGAAGTCTGTGCATGATATTATTGTTGTAATTTATAATCTTTAATCACGGTATAAATTGGAAAGAGTACAATAAGTTCGTTTTAGTGCTAATGTGTGATTGCCTATATTATAAAGTTGCCAGTAGTTGAAATTAAAAAAAAATATTAATACCATACATCCAGCGATTACGTATAAAATATTTTTTTATAGTAAAGATTAGTAAGATTATTATTTATAATTTTATTGTACAGTGTGTGGGTAAACTGGTTTTATTTAAAAAAATAATTCCAATGCAACTGTTACGTTGCACTCAAATTGGGTGTTCATGCATTTTGTTGTTAAAAATCGATTTGTAAGTAATCGCAAGTGTGCATACAGCTTGTAACATCGATGTTCTCTTTTGAGCAGATTAACTGTTGCATAACTATTGCAAGTGTGTTTTTACCTTTAATGACTTTAAAATGGCGAATCAAGTCTATGTTCAAATAGTTAGAAATATATTCAGTGAAATATTTAAGTAAACATAGTCTACTATTCATATAACATGACTAAAGTTATTTATAGGAACAAAAGATAATACCCTATAGTTATTTACTTGAAATACTATGTGGAGCGATATGTCAAGTCACTGTATATCTTTGTGTGACTTAACACGTCTTGGTTAATTATTAAATGATTTGAAAAACGTACAAAGTGAAATGTTTAAAAAGCTAGCATTCTGTATAGGATGGTAATAATAAATAAATCTGTGGCATACTGAAATTTTATAGAACCTGCTTTGACAGCTTTCATTTTTAAACTTGTAATGTTAATAATCTTTTATAAAAACTTATCGGATAATAAGTAAATTTTGGAACGAATAGGCATTTTCTAAGCAAGGGTACCATATTCTATACATCTCGCTACCATTAGGTGAGGTCGTAGTCAAAGGAGAACGTATTAATGTTATTAAAAAATAATTGACAATTGTCGTCCTATTTTACAACTAACAAATAAGCAAGCGGAGTATGTCAAGAGCTTTTGAGCATTGTTTCGATACGTTCCCGTAGTATTCAGTGTGAGCGCACACGTGAGCGCCAGACGCAGAGACAAACCCGTCCCACGCTAAATCCGTCGCCAGCGCAATATCCAAAACAAATTGTAATGCGTGCGCGTCTTTAACCTGTCAACGATGCGCATGCGTTGATGACAGCCACCACCGTCTGACTGCTGATCACGCCGCATACCGCACACTACAAATCTGGAAAGCTAATGCACAAATAAAGGATGGCCGTATCTCACTTACATTGTACTTGAATTACTTATCCTCATTTGATATCTATCTACAATCTGACTAGAGTATATTCTATCATTGTTATTTATCTGTTATCTCCGGAGAGGTAGGCAGAGGAGTGTAGTACACTGGGAGTGTATGGTTCACCAGTTACGTTTACGTCCCAATATTGAATAGTGGGTGAGCCTATTGCCATACACCGGGCGGAAATCTATGTAGACTCAGAGCCACCATTACAAAATTCTATTAGTAAAATCTAAGTTAGAAAAACCTAAAAGTACCCGACCTGGTAAATTAATCTAGGACCTCTCGATCAGAAGTCGCACTGGCAACCACTCCACCAAAGAGGCTGTCAATAATAATAATATATTCTACATTAATTATGTACATAAAATTGTAATTATGAGAATACTCAGGTTTCAATATTTTTTTCAATAATTATTACTATTTAGTATTAAAGTACGTACCGTCTATTTCTCAGAGTATTTTTTGCCAACCAGATGGGTTATATTCATTCACATAATTCATCCGAAGTCAGAATTGTGAGCCGTGTACACTTGTCAACAATGCGCCCGCACAGATGAGAGATAAGACGAATATAAAGTGAATGTTATCTTTATGTGGATCTGTTTTACTTTTTCCACGGTCTTGATGGCGCATCACATCACATCTGGTTTCGGTTTTGTCTTTTCGTATCTATACGATTTTTCTCTGTTTCTTTCAATATTGTCTATATTCGACTCTGTTATCGTAAACTCATGGGAAATAACATTTTTGTAACATAACATCACGCCTGTAATCCCCGAAGAGGTACACAAAGTTTAGTGCACTCTGACGTTTTGCCAGTTACGTTTACGTCGCAGTTTGCCGTTTATTGTCATACACTAGGCACAAATCCAGACTCCGATCTAAGACTAGAAATCTAAGATAGAAAAATCAAAATTAGTACCCGACCGGGAATTTGAATTCAGGACCTCTCGATCAGCAGTCACACTTACAAACACTTTTCTAACGAGGCAGTCGACTTTTTGTGTGTTCGTTTAATCCTCTGGTACATTCGAGTTTGTTTTGATAGTATCTTTTCAAGGATCGGCCACCTTTACCAGATCTAATTGCAAGGCCGACAGTCAAGGGACACTTGAATGTATATAGCAGATTGTTTAATAATGTTTAAAACAGAATAAAACTTGTTTCTTCTGTTAATTACGTGGTCTACTTTTAAATATAATACAATTGGTCAGACAGCGAAAATGTCAAGGAAAGTTAATCATTCTTCAGTATGATATCACCACATAATTTGAAAAGACCGATAAATATTTATCGTTCAAATTACATTTAAATAGTATTTAATGCCATATATTTTTTCAGTCAGTCAAGTTTTTTGTATTTGTGTGACCTTAATACTCTGACGTGAACTAAATGATGAATGATAGCTCTTTAGGAAACGGATGAACAAACACACCTAGTCCAATAATTTAGTTTTGTTTCAATTGAAGTATAATATTTTAATTTTAAATAAGTTCAGTTTTAATTTAGTAAATGACTGATAAAGGGTTAAATATTACAATCATTTGGCATATCGATTATATAAAATATCGTATACAAAGAATTGATTACGAAATTAGATGGCATCGGAAAAAAATTGTATGCCATATGACAATTTTATATGCCCTGCCCATTTTATACGTAACGTAACATCACGCTTGTAATGCCCGAAGAGGTGGGCAGAGGAGTGTAGTACACTCCCACGTTTCACCAGATACGTTTACGTCCCACTATGGAATTGGTGGTGAGTCTATTGCTAGACACTTGCACAAATCCAAACCCCGAGCCACTACTAGAAATTTGAACTAAAAATATGAGTTACATAAATCCAATAGTACCCGACCTGGGATTTAAACCTAGGACCTCTCGATCGGCAGTCGCGCTTGCAATCAACAACATGATCCATTTAATCTTTTTTAAATAAACTGCCTCCAGTTAAGATTGTCTGCAAGAGAGCGCTCTTTTAGCGATAACACCGGCTATTGTTCTTGCTTAACTTTTGTAGTGCTATTTTATGTATGTTCTCTATGTGGTATACAATAAAGTGTTCTTGTATTGTATTGTATCACAAACATATCTCTACCTAGTGCTGGAGGTAGAATATTCTATGTAGACTTGCTCTAGATGTACCAGCTACATAGTTCACGACATGACATTCGTACGTAAACTGTAAGCAGATAATGGCTGGCGTATTTAACCTCATGACCTACGTTTCTGAGAACCGATACCCGCAGTATTCATTGATTGTAAAGAGCTGTATTCAATAATAAAACTAAATCATTCTTGTTGTGACTGATTGGGGCCGTAAGATACATACATTAATATTGTATTTTGAGGTTAAATGTGTTTTTTTAAATGCATACATATGTGGATATATCCAAGTTAATTATGTAAGGAACATCTGCAGAAAATATTCAGGAGAGGTTGCGCGACTATACAGAATATCATCTTTTGCTGATCTATCCCAGAAACTGTCGTTTACACGACTATGTAGTTAATATTGCGTTTATATTAGTTGCAATAAATAATTCGCATTTTTAAATTTAGCTAATAAGTTAACCATTGATGGTAAAGCACTCATCACCAATAGCGTGTATTATTCGTTAACATACCAAACTCCTTTCGCAACTTTTGTGGTCTAGAGAGAAACATGTTACTGCGTTCTAAGAATACTTAAGAAAATTAAGTTTATTCCTCATTTTAGAAGAATTAGTAGAAATTAGCACAGATACTGGTACGTTTCCTGCTTCCTTGATTGACGGTTTTGGTGAGCAAACATAAATTTTAAGGGTAGTGACACCAGTATAGGTAGCAATAGAAGTAATTTAGAGAATATGCGTGTCCCTTGTTATGTGACACAAAAGTGAGTTAAAGAAACTATTGTATGCGGACGGACGGCCATTAACAAGTACTGTTTGTTTCCTAGGTTACCTAGCTCCTATATTTGTCTGCCGCTAAGTATCGTTAACAGTGGCCACAAAGCGCGAGGAGTTTACTATGCGGTAATTGTCACTGTTTAGTTATCGCCATGAGGTGTTTTCCCACCATCCTCTAGAGTCGAACACGCTTTATAATATTTTACGTAATTTTCGAAATTGAATAATGAATCGAATCTCGAGCAATTGGACTGTGGTCCAACTACTTACCATGTTCAAAAAATTGCAAGACTTGTGAGAGTTTCGTAAGTGCGAGCGCCAACAGATAAGACCACTATACAAACATAATCGTTGCTATATAATTATGTAACTAAGCGAAACAGAAAACAATTCAAAAGGTCTAAGTATTGTAGAACGATTCGGTTAGTGTGTAGTCCCCACAAGGTGCCCACACTTTACGAGGTGTGCAGGTGTCGGCCACGCGGAAGCGTTTGCAGCCGGAGCCGTACAGCCGATCCCACGATAAACCTTTACAGTTATTTACGGTTATTAGCTTGCCACTTTTATTGTTTTTCCTCACATGTCCTGCACGCAAACATACGATCCTGTACAAAGTTTATTATGACGCACTAAGTTTAATCTCTGGCTGTGCTCGCGAATTTTAATCTTCAGTCAATGGAGTTCCACATTTCAATAATAAAAGCTACAAAGATCAAAAAGTTCATGTGAAGATGTGAAAGCCACGCAAACACATTAACTTTCCCGTGCACAATATTTGTGGAAACTATCGGTAGCCAGACACTTACGAGTTGTATTTGTTTTGAACTGACTTTTTCTCTTGACTTCGGTTACATGTATACAATTTGTGATCAATTTTTGATATTTTATTGCGGTATTTTAATAATAATTACTATTTTAAAATGAAAAATTATTTATTTGATTTGAAATAAAGGGTTAAGGTAAAGAAAGTACTTCAAGTAGGCTGTGTTCTTTCCATTGGTTCGAAATACTTCTGTCATATAATGATCCCTTAACGAAAGACCGTTGGATATGGGCCTTCACTCAGAGTGAGAAAGAAAGAGCGTCGTGTGCCATGTTGGCTAAGTGTGGATTGGTAACGTAACATTACGCTTCTAATCTAAAGAGAAAAGTGTAGTAATAGTAATAGTAGCAGTTGTGTCTGGTGCCATGCCATGGGACTAGGGGGTCCCCAATTCCGTGGAGGTACTACACTCTTCTGTCTACACCTTCGAGCCAATACACGGGTGAGGTAATCTATTTCTTCACATTGTTTATCTTATCTTATCGTATCGACGGCAACGCGCAGCTATCGGGGAAAAGGATCAGCCGATCAGGAAAGGATCATTGGCTGATTGCCCAGAGTGCGTCGAGAGTACACCAGCGACAATGTTGCTTGAGGAAGCATGCAAAGTAACCTTTCTTTGCGTGCTTCCACCATTTCTTTGAATATCAGTGCACAATTAAGTATTCGTGACTACTATTATTCGATATGCTTTACTACTGTGACGAAGTAGGAACTCGTATCGTACTTCTGCTCGGTTTGATTATTTTCCTGTTTTACTAGTACAGGTCAATGTCTATTAAATTTTGTCTTGCAGCTGTCAGAGACATATGATGTGGTAGCCCTAAAGGTCTTTCACATCGCCGAGAACTATAGCACAGAAATAGAATAATCTAAATATATTAAGATCGAACACAACGGGGGCAGTGTTAATAAAGTTTACAAATGACAACTCAGTTTATCAAAACAACTGCGTGATTCTCGTCCAACTAAAGCTATAAATAACGTTTTATCTCCGCGTAATTCAATGCAGCAATTAATTCGCTCGGCAATAATTGTACAATCACCCGTTGTCGTCCATATTTCTTCGTCAACCGTATCTTAATTAAATAAACAGTCGCGGATCGCTGTTTGCGCAGACACCATTTGCTAAAACAATACCCGAGTACCGCTGAACACTTTGCCAGTCATACTATAAGGTACCTTCATATTGGTTCGATTCCCGGCGAGAATAAATGTTTGTGCACTGTGTGACTGTTCGTGTCTGGGTATAAAAAATATTTCTCTACAAGTATATATTAATGTGAATGCTTATAGTTTTGTCAGCTGTTTTGTTACCATATACGACTACACGACGATAGGCTTCATAATCATCTTTCGAGGGAAACGCGCCCCTCCACGCTCGTCCCTCTGAAGATCGCCCGCTCCCATATGAGCTCGAAGGACTAAAGTCCCTTCTACTATCTGGAGGACAGAGACTCGGAGCAAATGTTGGCGAGTGACGACATTGCTTAGACGGGGTGATATCATCGGGGGTCAATTGATCCCCTGAGACTGTTAGGGTAAAGAGTGCACCCTGGAGGCGCGAACTTCTTTTTTTCTTTTTGGCGTAGTTCGTTGCGGAGTAAGAGATGATAGCCACGTACGTAGGTTACCACAATACAAGCTCTCCTGAAGCTTACTTTGGGATCAGATGGCCGTGTGTGGAGATGTCCCAAGAAACTATTATTATTTAGATATTTG
>DVOY01000822.1:0-10224 GCA_018237585.1 Apyrrothrix maculosa
GCTTAATAACAAAACGTAACAACTTGATAACAATTTTACTAATAATCGCAATAGGCTCGCCTTTTCTTTCATGGTGGGACGTAACGTAACTAGTGAATCGTGGGAATGTACTACACTCTTCTGTCTACCTCTTCGGGGAGTTCAGGGGAGGCGTGATGTTACGTTTTTGTATTAACCAATGTCAACTGACATGACACTTTTTATTTCTATAGACCTGAGAGGGTCGCAAATGTCTATGGACGGCACCAGTCACTTGTAACTGCTGTGTGCTCGTTTTATATTATCTCAGCTGCGTGTGCTAGTTTTATATTCAAATGAAAATAACAACAAACAGAATCAAAAAGAATCGAAATAGTTACCATTGCTTTAGTTTCGACACGTTGAATAATTTATATTATCGTAACGTCTTCACTAAATCTTAGAAGGTACCTGATTTGTAGTTCTCATGTCTATTATAAGGCCTGTTCTATTTGAAAACCTATCTATTTACCTGGAAAAGCCCTAAGCCAAAGATAAAGACGATTCTAGAAAAATAGATTGCAAATTTCAATCATCCAAACTGTAAGAAGACCGATATTAAATATGTTGTTTGTCACTTAATTATCTTGAAAATTAATTAAATTTACGAATATTTTTATATACTGTGATTATTCTCGTTGCCTTATTTTATTACGTCTATTATATAGCGTCTCATGTCAATCCTCAATTGATCGCCATTCTAACGTAGAACTCAGTATGTCAATTTGTCCAATATTTCGATAAAGAACCATTGAAAGTTTTGTGGGGTTGCATTGAACACAGTGCCTAATATTTTTAATGTTGCTTAAAATTGTGTTTGTCGGGCGTAAGGGCAAAGTTTGATTTGTGGTGACATTTATTAGAATCGTTTTTTTTATTATGTCGATATTAGAAAAAGAACATCAAAAATAAATATAGGGTGGTACGTGATGTACCTACTCGTAATATATTTGAATAAAATCTTTCTACCCATAAATCGTTAATAACAAAACAATTCCAGATAAGCAATATATACGTACCGTTAAAATAATACTGTGCATAACAAGAAAGCATTGATTTAATAATGAGAAAGCATTAAGTGAAGATTTCACTTATTTTCCACAAAATACGCTATTTTCCATTACTTGCTCCATGATTATTAATTAGGTAGACATATTGTAATTAAACTCTTCAACATATCCACAGTTTTTAATTCTCAGACCTTCTTGTTTCATTAAATTACATTATTTTTTTCTTATGTACTCGTACTGTAATAAAGAATAATATAATGAAGAAGAACACCGCACATCAAACGTTTCTTCTACGTTCACCCGCTTCCATTCCCTCCAGGACCCTAACTTTTAACTCCAGAAACACTCCGTGTCTTAACAGAGTATATGTAAATTGATAAATGTAATATATTGCATATATTTATCTGGTAATGGACTCGTAAGTGAGGGGTTGGTCCGATGGGGGAGCGTATGGGACTATTTCGTTAATCTGGGCACGGTCTTTGGCATCGAAATTTCTTGAGCCCCGGTCAAATTAAAGGTCATATTAGCCAAGTATTATTTCATTTGGCGTCATGATGAATATTCATATGGTTGCTATATGTATGTTTATTGAACATTGCGCTGAATATTGTTTTACCTTGTCAATTAATATTATAAGTATTATATCGTCACGCCACCTTTGCAGGGTAGGCACAGAGCACCGAGTGCCGTTTTTGTCTTTAAACACCTGACGTACCTCGTGTTGGGTATGATAATGTTTTCTACTTTTTAATACGAGTGTATTGAATATACATTTTTTATATATTAATTTTCAAATCTCAACGTTAGAGACTTCGTACTGCACGTATCTCTGTTGCCTTGTATTGTTGTGATTCAAATCGTTAATCTCGATATACAATCAAAATATTATCTGTCTCATTCATGGCCGTAATGCACAAAACTAACCGGGCTTACGACATGCGGGCGCGTTCAAACATATCTGCAGTTATTATCAGTAGGGGAGCAGGATGGTCAAGTCCGTATTGTACAGACAAATGACAATAGCAAGTCAAAAACAAATTGTATTAAATTTGTTGCAGCACTTTGAAATTAGACTATATCAGACTCACCACCTATTCCATAATAGGATGTAAACGTAACTGGTGAAACGTGAACTTTACTCCTCTGCTTACCTCTTTGGGGATTGCAGTCGTGATCTTACGTTATATTACTGTAAAATTATACAGGTATATAAAAATGTTGGGACCTACGACACGGCAGTCTGGTGCAAAAGTTGGCTCGAAGAAAGTTTCTGTTGTGGAAACCAGGCGGCTGATAAATTACATATGTATATACTCTATAACATGCTAATAGATTTTAATCCACCTTGTCTATTAGTTCTGCGTAGGAATCGAATCCACTATCTCCGGTTCGGCAGTCAGGTTAATTAACCACAAGACCAGTTAGCAAGTCAATATCAGTCAATTTTTATAAAGACGATTATGCAATTACTTTTTCTTTTGCGTATTACAACGTAAATGTAAATGACCTATGCATCTCTGTGTACAAATCAACCAAAAATATTGCATTTAATCGAGGTTCGTTACACTCCGAGTGACGGCTTGGCTGTTACTCAATAATTTATGTTAAATGTATACATTACAGATCGCGTCGGATTTAGCAACTTGAAGTTTTTCAATCTGGAGTCACCTGATTTATTAGCCAACTTTGTAACAAATTTCCAAATATGAGGAAGGTTAGTGAGGCATTAATTAATATTTATGAACGGCAGTCCTGGATTTTACGCTTTAAATATAATAGTAAGTCATCCCAAAAATGAGTACTCATCGCTAACAGGATCGGAAAAGCAGAAATGAAAATATCTGTATACCAAAATGCGATCGTGACATACACCAAAATCATGTTTACATGGTTTATTTTTTGTATTTTTATATGATATAAAGATACCACCTATTTATGTTTATTGTCTTTTGTAAATATGAATAATCAATTTTTTTTTCTATTTTATCAGATTCTATAAAAATTTAAGATACGGAAAATGATTAAAATAAAGTTTGATGAAGTCGAGAAAGTGAACATAGCACCTGGCTTTATAAAATGTCTCGTCGAAGCTTAAGAAAGAAATATAGAACTGTCAAATGAAACAGGATTTTCTCCCTATAAAGGCACCAATTTAGTTCGCGACACGTCAATAATATAAAAAAGGGGCTCATGATCTTTGTCTCCCTTTTTGAAGGTTTGTCAGAATTGATTTGATCGGGAATTTTGTTAGAGTGTCAGAAAAAGATGTATGTATAATTCAATAGTTTAACGCTTTTCATTCTTTCATTTGGTTTAATTTATGGATAAGTCGATTAGATTCATTGTATATAATGCTATTCTGACTCACAAAAGCTACATGTTAAAGGAGTTGATTATGTAAATAAAATTTTCAGACATCGGAGAGGTAAGGCGTTGTCATGTGGTTACGAATTAATTTTTATTAAACACACAAAACAGGGGTGGAACTATGACAGCGAAATAACAGCTTTTATAAAGCCATCATTGGAGAGGAAGCGTAGCACGGAAGTAGATCGGCACGCTCCTATTCATGCTGTGGACAGTAATAATAATGATCAGCCATCCTGTCGCCGTTTCGAATGTTCCTATCGGAAGCATTTCCCCATTGATTTTTCCGCAAATAATACAGTGTCTCACAATTCGTTTCAGTCTATTTCATTGTTTCGATCTCCCCATTCGCCCCACGTTCGATGTCACATGGTTTTGAGTGCATTAGATCCGCTCAAATTCGTCCGCCGCTGTCGGTTTCCTGGACGTCGGTCGACACGTGACTCCAAATATAAAAGAGTTCACGCCTGATCAACTCGTCAGAGATGTGAATGGTATTGCCCGTATTGTATAATATTATATTAGGGTGGCACACTCATTTAGCGCGCGAAAGAGCGGACTTTGATTGTCGTAATAATAGATTCGAGTTTGAATAATTTCGGCAACAAATTTTCCATTTTATTATTTCAACTAAAATACGAACCTTACATTGATACAAACCTCTTGGAAATAACCACAATAGTAGAATAATACCCACCTCTCGGGGGCGTCTGAAATAAATCAGCTTTTAGTATAGTAGAAAATCCAATTGAACCAATCACGTCAACTTGTGAAGTGTCTCCAATAATTTATTGAAATTTACATGATATTTAAATCTACAAGTACACTTAATCAACTTTAACGGTTCATGCAAATCTGTTTCGTCCTTTTTTATCTTGAGCTCTTTCAGTGTCCGTAATGTGATTAGGTGAGGGCCCGATAGGACCCTCTTTTGGGAGGGTGCTAAATAAGATGCGACGTTTTCCGCCTTAGGCACCTTTGATAGTACTTTTTAAAGCTGTGTCACGAATTCCGAACCTCTCTTTTATTGGTCGCCATTATGATAATTGCATTAAGGGCCGGCCGCTGTCGATACTTCGTCTTTCGAATTTGTTCTGTTGTTACGGTAAGACGTTTGCCTCTTGAATATTGATCAGCTCATTACTAAAATCGCACCTATTCGCTACGTGACAGTTTTCCTCCATGGACTCTCACCCGCACTGAGTCGCGACGGATCAAATCAAATTACACAAAATTAAAAATGTGTTCACGCAATTGTCTTCTTTTCAAATTAAATGTGAAATGGACTTTTGACGATCGCTCACATTTTCATTTGAAACCAACGAGCCTAGACGTTATTTTATTAGCTATTATCATGTTATTCTGAAGCATTATTCAAATAAAAGCAAGTAGGTATACAACATTCTTGATTAAATTACATTGTATTAAAACGTGATGAAACATGTTCGATGAGTTATTTAAATGGATTGAAAGATAACTGTTATGATATAATGGGAAAGCAGTAGCCATACAGCAAAATTACCTAAGTAAACGAAACAAAAATCAATTAAACTTAACAAAACCTGAGACAACGGCATTATTAAAAAAAATGGTCAAACTCGAATAATTCTAATTAAATGATTTATTATTTTGTTCCACACAAATTCGATGTACGGAATAATGACGATATATAATAACATGATAATTATACAAAAACAAAATACTTATTTGATTTGATTGTTGTAACTCAAAACTCTATTAACATTAAAGAACGCGTGTTTTATCGTCATTATTCCGTACATCGAATTTGTGTGGAACAAAATAATAAATCATTTAATTAGAATTATTCGAGTTTGACCATTTTTTTTAATAATGCCGTTGTCTCAGGTTTTGTTAAGTTTAATTGATTTTTGTTTCGTTTACTTAGGTAATTTTGCTGTATGGCTACTGCTTTCCCATTATATCATAACAGTTATCTTTCAATCCATTTAAATAACTCATCGAACATGTTTCATCACGTTTTAATACAATGTAATTTAATCAAGAATGTTGTATACCTACTTGCTTTTATTTGAATAATGCTTCAGAATAACATGATAATAGCTAATAAAATAACGTCTAGGCTCGTTGGTTTCAAATGAAAATGTGAGCGATCGTCAAAAGTCCATTTCACATTTAATTTGAAAAGAAGACAATTGCGTGAACACATTTTTAATTTTGTGTAATTTGATTTGATCCGTCGCGACTCAGTGCGGGTGAGAGTCCATGGAGGAAAACTGTCACGTAGCGAATAGGTGCGATTTTAGTAATGAGCTGATCAATATTCAAGAGGCAAACGTCTTACCGTAACAACAGAACAAATTCGAAAGACGAAGTATCGACAGCGGCCGGCCCTTAATGCAATTATCATAATGGCGACCAATAAAAGAGAGGTTCGGAATTCGTGACACAGCTTTAAAAAGTACTATCAAAGGTGCCTAAGGCGGAAAACGTCGCATCTTATTTAGCACCCTCCCAAAAGAGGGTCCTATCGGGCCCTCACCTAATCACATTACGGACACTGAAAGAGCTCAAGATAAAAAAGGACGAAACAGATTTGCATGAACCGTTAAAGTTGATTAAGTGTACTTGTAGATTTAAATATCATGTAAATTTCAATAAATTATTGGAGACACTTCACAAGTTGACGTGATTGGTTCAATTGGATTTTCTACTATACTAAAAGCTGATTTATTTCAGACGCCCCCGAGAGGTGGGTATTATTCTACTATTGTGGTTATTTCCAAGAGGTTTGTATCAATGTAAGGTTCGTATTTTAGTTGAAATAATAAAATGGAAAATTTGTTGCCGAAATTATTCAAACTCGAATCTATTATTACGACAATCAAAGTCCGCTCTTTCGCGCGCTAAATGAGTGTGCCACCCTAATATAATATTATACAATACGGGCAATACCATTCACATCTCTGACGAGTTGATCAGGCGTGAACTCTTTTATATTTGGAGTCACGTGTCGACCGACGTCCAGGAAACCGACAGCGGCGGACGAATTTGAGCGGATCTAATGCACTCAAAACCATGTGACATCGAACGTGGGGCGAATGGGGAGATCGAAACAATGAAATAGACTGAAACGAATTGTGAGACACTGTATTATTTGCGGAAAAATCAATGGGGAAATGCTTCCGATAGGAACATTCGAAACGGCGACAGGATGGCTGATCATTATTATTACTGTCCACAGCATGAATAGGAGCGTGCCGATCTACTTCCGTGCTACGCTTCCTCTCCAATGATGGCTTTATAAAAGCTGTTATTTCGCTGTCATAGTTCCACCCCTGTTTTGTGTGTTTAATAAAAATTAATTCGTAACCACATGACAACGCCTTACCTCTCCGATGTCTGAAAATTTTATTTACATAATCAACTCCTTTAACATGTAGCTTTTGTGAGTCAGAATAGCATTATATACAATGAATCTAATCGACTTATCCATAAATTAAACCAAATGAAAGAATGAAAAGCGTTAAACTATTGAATTATACATACATCTTTTTCTGACACTCTAACAAAATTCCCGATCAAATCAATTCTGACAAACCTTCAAAAAGGGAGACAAAGATCATGAGCCCCTTTTTTATATTATTGACGTGTCGCGAACTAAATTGGTGCCTTTATAGGGAGAAAATCCTGTTTCATTTGACAGTTCTATATTTCTTTCTTAAGCTTCGACGAGACATTTTATAAAGCCAGGTGCTATGTTCACTTTCTCGACTTCATCAAACTTTATTTTAATCATTTTCCGTATCTTAAATTTTTATAGAATCTGATAAAATAGAAAAAAAAATTGATTATTCATATTTACAAAAGACAATAAACATAAATAGGTGGTATCTTTATATCATATAAAAATACAAAAAATAAACCATGTAAACATGATTTTGGTGTATGTCACGATCGCATTTTGGTATACAGATATTTTCATTTCTGCTTTTCCGATCCTGTTAGCGATGAGTACTCATTTTTGGGATGACTTACTATTATATTTAAAGCGTAAAATCCAGGACTGCCGTTCATAAATATTAATTAATGCCTCACTAACCTTCCTCATATTTGGAAATTTGTTACAAAGTTGGCTAATAAATCAGGTGACTCCAGATTGAAAAACTTCAAGTTGCTAAATCCGACGCGATCTGTAATGTATACATTTAACATAAATTATTGAGTAACAGCCAAGCCGTCACTCGGAGTGTAACGAACCTCGATTAAATGCAATATTTTTGGTTGATTTGTACACAGAGATGCATAGGTCATTTACATTTACGTTGTAATACGCAAAAGAAAAAGTAATTGCATAATCGTCTTTATAAAAATTGACTGATATTGACTTGCTAACTGGTCTTGTGGTTAATTAACCTGACTGCCGAACCGGAGATAGTGGATTCGATTCCTACGCAGAACTAATAGACAAGGTGGATTAAAATCTATTAGCATGTTATAGAGTATATACATATGTAATTTATCAGCCGCCTGGTTTCCACAACAGAAACTTTCTTCGAGCCAACTTTTGCACCAGACTGCCGTGTCGTAGGTCCCAACATTTTTATATACCTGTATAATTTTACAGTAATATAACGTAAGATCACGACTGCAATCCCCAAAGAGGTAAGCAGAGGAGTAAAGTTCACGTTTCACCAGTTACGTTTACATCCTATTATGGAATAGGTGGTGAGTCTGATATAGTCTAATTTCAAAGTGCTGCAACAAATTTAATACAATTTGTTTTTGACTTGCTATTGTCATTTGTCTGTACAATACGGACTTGACCATCCTGCTCCCCTACTGATAATAACTGCAGATATGTTTGAACGCGCCCGCATGTCGTAAGCCCGGTTAGTTTTGTGCATTACGGCCATGAATGAGACAGATAATATTTTGATTGTATATCGAGATTAACGATTTGAATCACAACAATACAAGGCAACAGAGATACGTGCAGTACGAAGTCTCTAACGTTGAGATTTGAAAATTAATATATAAAAAATGTATATTCAATACACTCGTATTAAAAAGTAGAAAACATTATCATACCCAACACGAGGTACGTCAGGTGTTTAAAGACAAAAACGGCACTCGGTGCTCTGTGCCTACCCTGCAAAGGTGGCGTGACGATATAATACTTATAATATTAATTGACAAGGTAAAACAATATTCAGCGCAATGTTCAATAAACATACATATAGCAACCATATGAATATTCATCATGACGCCAAATGAAATAATACTTGGCTAATATGACCTTTAATTTGACCGGGGCTCAAGAAATTTCGATGCCAAAGACCGTGCCCAGATTAACGAAATAGTCCCATACGCTCCCCCATCGGACCAACCCCTCACTTACGAGTCCATTACCAGATAAATATATGCAATATATTACATTTATCAATTTACATATACTCTGTTAAGACACGGAGTGTTTCTGGAGTTAAAAGTTAGGGTCCTGGAGGGAATGGAAGCGGGTGAACGTAGAAGAAACGTTTGATGTGCGGTGTTCTTCTTCATTATATTATTCTTTATTACAGTACGAGTACATAAGAAAAAAATAATGTAATTTAATGAAACAAGAAGGTCTGAGAATTAAAAACTGTGGATATGTTGAAGAGTTTAATTACAATATGTCTACCTAATTAATAATCATGGAGCAAGTAATGGAAAATAGCGTATTTTGTGGAAAATAAGTGAAATCTTCACTTAATGCTTTCTCATTATTAAATCAATGCTTTCTTGTTATGCACAGTATTATTTTAACGGTACGTATATATTGCTTATCTGGAATTGTTTTGTTATTAACGATTTATGGGTAGAAAGATTTTATTCAAATATATTACGAGTAGGTACATCACGTACCACCCTATATTTATTTTTGATGTTCTTTTTCTAATATCGACATAATAAAAAAAACGATTCTAATAAATGTCACCACAAATCAAACTTTGCCCTTACGCCCGACAAACACAATTTTAAGCAACATTAAAAATATTAGGCACTGTGTTCAATGCAACCCCACAAAACTTTCAATGGTTCTTTATCGAAATATTGGACAAATTGACATACTGAGTTCTACGTTAGAATGGCGATCAATTGAGGATTGACATGAGACGCTATATAATAGACGTAATAAAATAAGGCAACGAGAATAATCACAGTATATAAAAATATTCGTAAATTTAATTAATTTTCAAGATAATTAAGTGACAAACAACATATTTAATATCGGTCTTCTTACAGTTTGGATGATTGAAATTTGCAATCTATTTTTCTAGAATCGTCTTTATCTTTGGCTTAGGGCTTTTCCAGGTAAATAGATAGGTTTTCAAATAGAACAGGCCTTATAATAGACATGAGAACTACAAATCAGGTACCTTCTAAGATTTAGTGAAGACGTTACGATAATATAAATTATTCAACGTGTCGAAACTAAAGCAATGGTAACTATTTCGATTCTTTTTGATTCTGTTTGTTGTTATTTTCATTTGAATATAAAACTAGCACACGCAGCTGAGATAATATAAAACGAGCACACAGCAGTTACAAGTGACTGGTGCCGTCCATAGACATTTGCGACCCTCTCAGGTCTATAGAAATAAAAAGTGTCATGTCAGTTGACATTGGTTAATACAAAAACGTAACATCACGCCTCCCCTGAACTCCCCGAAGAGGTAGACAGAAGAGTGTAGTACATTCCCACGATTCACTAGTTACGTTACGTCCCACCATGAAAGAAAAGGCGAGCCTATTGCGATTATTAGTAAAATTGTTATCAAGTTGTTACGTTTTGTTATTAAGC
>DVOY01000823.1:0-10223 GCA_018237585.1 Apyrrothrix maculosa
GGGTGAAGGCATACCTATATATGTAAATATTATGTACATACTGTAACGATTATAATTTCATGGAAATAATGCCAAGAATTTTTTGACCGTCTGTTTTTCTGTCAAATCACAATTAAACCTATGAAGTATGTAAAATAATTAAAACAATAATAAGTTTATATACTTTTTTTTCTAATTCTCAGTAACCTCATCACCCTAATAGCCTTTTGTTTTCTATACCATTTTGGCGTTCTTTAAATGGTTAATGAAATGATAAGTCGGTATTGAGCTACTATGCTACTAAAAAAATTATTTAAACGGCAACATTAAAAAGTATGAAAAAATGTGACAAATGACGTAATGAAGTAAATTAAAATAATTTACCACTATATTTTATTTTATATTTTAGCGCTAATTGCGTATTTTTACAATACAGTACAATAATTGTATTGTGCTGTTCAGCTCCATTAAATATGTCTATCAATTGCTTGACCGAAGTTGTTCTTACCGAGTTTGATAACTTAATGAAATTACACGTATTTTTGAATAACTTCAACCGACGATTTGTCAACTGTGACCAGTCTCGTCATCGACGTCATCGACGGGACTTTTGAACATGACTTTCGTCGTGACAATGTTCATGGCGAGCCGAACACGTTAAGACATTTTTCCATATATTGCATATGACTACATTTAGTTAAGGTATTATTTAGAGTTATCTAAATAAGTAGGTGAACCAAATGTAAAATA
Organism: Apyrrothrix maculosa; assembly: GCA_018237585.1. NCBI lineage: Eukaryota > Metazoa > Arthropoda > Insecta > Lepidoptera > Hesperiidae > Apyrrothrix > Apyrrothrix maculosa. The sequence goes on from DVOY01000823.1 coordinate 730, forward strand.
TTTGATTGCAATCTGATTGCAATCAATACAATTGTATGTTTTATATTAAAATAGTTACTTTTATAATCAATATTTTTGAAGCCAATTAAACGGAAGCTATTTTACAAGTGATTGTCAAATTTAATATACAATATTAGGCAGGTTAATTAAGTACATTAAAAATACATGGTACTTTACGTAAAAATATGTTTATTGACAGATCATAGATTATGTGTATAGCATTTATTCGTGCAGCGTGATATAATACACTATCGTCTTGTTTTGTATAATATGCCATAATAAGTATAACATCAAAATGTTTAAATTTAAATTTGAATCACAATTATAATGATAACATTTTAAAGCTACTCATACCTTTGTCAAGTTTCTCGAGTTATAGCCTAACAGCTATGCGACCTTATATTTTAATTTTATTCTTGTTTAAAGATTGTATTACGTATATACTTCTTTTTATTTAATGCAACCTCATTACCAAACTCATGTTTGTTTCCTTTGTTCAACGGAACAACAGTATAACTCGATAAGGGCCGGGGCACCAAGCCAGATGTAATTACTTTTAAACTTTTGTACGACAAAATTTGCTTCGTTTCTAAGATATTTTCGAAAAGTAGTTACATTTTTGTTAAAATAGATTAGTAATTATAATATGTTTAATAATGAATAATTACCTAAAGTTCGAAATCTTTGAAATATATTTAGAACTGCAGGATGCATAATAACTAAATAATCAATGTATACTACATATTTTTCCTAAGCGCAGGTTTCTATTAACTCCGTAGTGCCTGACACTATATAACAGAACAGACTGACACTATATACCTTAGGCTCCTAAAAATATATATATTATGAAAAAAATTATAATTCACTTTTCAAACATTCATTCATATTTCAATATACTGTTCTCTTATTTACAAGTCGCGGGCCGAAGATGATGTATGAAAAATCAATTTTCTTCACATCATTGTCCGCATGGCGTTACAATCTTTCATGCGGGACATGATTACGTACATAGGTTTTATATCTAAAGGGATATTTTAAACTGCAGACTCATACAAATCCATCTTATTTTTGCTTTGGCAGTTGTAATGTCTAGTCAATTAAAAAAATTGATCCTTTTGTTGTGTCATTAGATGCTTAAAAAAATTGCAGGTTACAATTGGGGATAGAATGACCTTTATATACTCGAATAAAGTCGACAAATATTCCATGAATTCCATTCTAGTGTTCCAACTTTAAATATGAAGATGACGAGTTTAACACAACTGGGGAACGGTTATCACAACTGGGGAAATTACCTTGAGCCTGGAATATAGCTCCAAATGTGTAGTTATCACTTAATATGTTTCACTTCTATATCTGCCATGCTGCTGAAAATTTGACTTCATTTCACTCTTCTCTTACTTCTCCTTTGAACCTTTGAAATCAGTAGTTATGTTTATTCGCAGCAATTTGAACTTACCTGTACATTAAGGAGGATTAATTTTAACGGGTTTAGGTTTTATCCTACGTTGAAGTGAAGAATTTTACAATAAACGTTTACCCCGGGGATAACTGCAGAGTTTGCTGATTTTTTAGACACCATCCGAAAATATTTCGCAATGCGGCAACATTGGCATCATGCCCCAAACCAAATGCAATATGAAGACATAATTATTATTATCAACGATTTGATTGACTGACTCGGTGGTTGTGTTTCTTGCAAGCGCGACTGCCGATTGAGAGGTCCTGGGTTCAAATCCCGGATCGCGTACTGTTGGACTTTTCAGAAATTAGAATTTCTAGTAGTGGCTTGGAGTCTGGATTTGTGCCCGGTGTATGGCAATGGACTCACTATCTATTCCATAGTGGGATGTTAACGTAACTGGTGAAACGTGGGAGTGTACTGTGAAAAGTGTGGTTGCTTGTCAACCCGTATACTAGAGGGGACCACCTTCTTCCTGAAGAGAAAAAGCAAGACTGTGACTAAGATGGAGTAGGCTCAATAACTAAAATTAATTGTACAAATAATAAAAATAAATTAGCTACTAATTCGGCTAGTGTGCAAAATGTCCTATAATTAATATTAAACTAGTGTAGCGGTACTAACATAGGTATAGATAACACAAACAGATAATAGATCAAAGCCGAAAGGGTCATTTGATAGAAGCAAGATTACGGCATCACATGGCGGTTATAAACGATCGTTGGGGAGTGCGGGAGTCCTCCAAGGGCTGATTTATGGCCACTTAACTTCAGTTCAGACAGATAAAGGGCGGTAAACAAACGCACGCTTAATTTTGATACCGCAAGACTGTTTTATTTAAGGAGTGTATTAATTAAAACGACTGGAAATGCGAATGCCATCCTTTTCCGAGTACCTAAAGTCGTAAAAAGGCATACGATCTTCGCCACCTTAGAACTTTGAATAGTCGTCCTATGTCTTGCTACGTATATTATTATACTTGAATATTCCCAAGTACATAGTCAACTTTACTACATCTGAGATTATCGAAGTTCTATAATTATTGCAAAATACCTTGTTTATAATTTAGACTAATCTACACGGGTGTCTCATCTCTCTTCCATACGTTCGCATTTCACTAATAATCACGGGTGTCTCAGAATAGGGTGCCACGCGTGAATGATCCATAATCAACTTATCTGAATCGTCTTGTTTCTAAGTATTAAACGTGGTCGGGCTTAATTACTATCATTTGGTTAGAGTTTACTAAACTTTGACGAAGGAACATCACAGATTACTTTAATTACTAACAGAGATTGGAACAATCTAACGAAATTCTTGACGATCCATTTTATTTATTAATAAACTACTAGATGTTACCAGCCCTCTTCGCTTAGCATACGTAAACGATTGAACAAAAGTTTTTTTGTAAATAAATAATTTGTCTTATACTGTTGGTCGTGTCGGTTGCAAGCGGGACTGCCGATGGATGAGTCCTGGGTACAAATCCCGGGTCGAGTATTATTGGATTTTTCTAAAATTATAATTTCTTTTAGTGGCTTGTTGTGTTTTAGTGGTGTGTGGCAATAGACCCACCACCTATTCCATATTGGGACGTAAACCTAACCTATAATCAGTTTATTGAAAGTAAAAATATGCTGTTGCCTGCACATTTACTTTTATATTATACCAGTAACATTGATATGGATTTAATACTGTAAGTCACAAGTCCATGTTTAACTAAGAGTGGTTTCCATCTTGGAACAACGTGATGTAATATACTTGCAGTATATAGTGTTCCAAATTACACCACGCTATTCTAATGTGGCTTAATGTAGTTCCTACACCGAAAAAAAATTACTGGACATCTTTAGGACGTAACCCAGTAACTAACCTTCTTTTTTCACATTTAGATAATGTTCATGACAATTTATTGGCCTTAATAATTGGCCATAACAATTTTAATATAAGCGATGTAAATTTTCAAATATATACAATACTCAACGTACTCACTAATCTGGTTCATACACATCTCTTCTTTGCGAGAATAAATCAAAAGAACTAAGAGTAGTACGGTGACAACAGACATTAATCAATTCAAGAACATTTTCGCAGGTGACAGTTTCGACGGTAAATATGCTGACGACAGTTCTGAACGACAGCCCCATTTTTCCTGAAAACGAAGAAGAACAAGCGGATTTATCGGCACCGTTACTTATGGATAGTCCTCAGGTGGGCTTTAGATACATTTTAGATTATTACATATTGAATCTGCTGACGTGAATACTTCGAAATAACAAATAGATATATTCGTGCATGGTACTTTTACACCAAACGATACAAGTGTTTTGGTGTTTTGTTACAGTGAGACTATTGGTACGATTGCGTTTCGCATTTGTTTACGTTTATCATCGGAGGAAATTGCTCGCTGCCCACATGTTTTTTCGGCTGAAACGAACTGCATTTGTCCAATATCGGTTTAATTTGGGTAACGTCCGTTCTGAGCACGTTTGTGGTATTACATTTGTAATTACATCGGTAGTATTTTGTTGCAGTGCGTTCTGTTCGGTACATTCATGATATGGTTCGCGTCGATCACTATAAATCTCGGACCAACGTTTCTATCTGGCGCTTTGGCTGCAAGCGCCGGCTCTTACGGGTCCTATGGGCCGGCGCCATCTTGCCCATTAGTTCGAGGGCCATTCAGACATTATGTACTTAATGCCCTTTGGATTGGCGTCAACGCTGTCTGCGTTGGATTGACGCTATTTCATTTGAAGAAGCTTCATCGAGATCTAACCAAGGTTTGAGTATATCCTGTTTTAATTTTCACATCGAATGTCTTGGAATGGAGAAGTGTGAGAGTTTGAAATCATCAGCTGAAATAATATCAACGCTTAAAACGAACGATTACAGTATTCAATCTTTTGGCACCCCTCCATGACCCGTTGTTACAACATTCATTGACGCTTTTAGGTAACATGAAGCATAGCAACATACTGAATGACTTCATTGTGTAGTGCAGTACCGTTAGTCCACGAACACGGAAATTACGCAAACACTTTTGTACGAAACGAAACGATGCGCCAAAAAGTCGTTGAAACTTACACAACATCATTACTATTTATTTAAGAGCCAGTGTTCACTGGAACTTCTCATAAAATTCACACCGGTCATTTGCCCATCCAGTATTTCACAGATAAGATTTAAATTTTCGCGTATAAAATAAATGGATTGACATGAAATTTTGTTCCCGTTCAAAAGTTACAGTCCGCAATAGAAACCCACGCTTCGCCGAATTGGGAGTTGAAACATTGGGAGTGTTCGATAAATTTAAATCTTACCGCATGCAGGCTAACGTAGAAGCTGTACGAGTAGCTGGTCTAGTGACCACGCTTGTCAGCATGGCAGGAGACAACAGACGTATGGATTCGCTGCCAAACAGCGTTGGACCCAGGGTAAGTTTTATATTGCATGTGTTTGTGGAAACTAGCATCTGGATGTTCTCACAACTGCACTTTAATAGTAGTTAGTCGCACATGTAATAGTTTGTTCGTACTTTCATCGACTTTACACGCGTTTATAGCTGAATCGTTTTCTGATCCAAGTTTTCTTTTTTTAAAAATGACGATAAATCCTTTTGGTCTTATATTTTTATAAGGTCTTTCAGAATACAAATTAAGGACAATTTTTACCGGCATTCAAATTCGTTACAAACGCGTGCTATTAAATCCTCTTAATTTAATTCTATAAATCTCTTAAAACGTCTATAACTAAAATTTCGATATTAGAATTTTGAATTAATAAAAAAACAAAAGATAAATGCATATTTTAAATGTTAATGTAAATTAATTTTACCAATAGTTGCTTCGTATACTTTTTACAATCCCTTCTTCTATTATATCTCCCTGAGAATTTCCTTTTATTTCTTTTCTTTGCAATCTATTAACTACTCAATAAGAGTCAATGGTAATATAGATTTTCGTTTAGACTGTAGATGGTGCTCTCACTGATGGTCACTGCCGGCCTACTGGCAGTGCCAACTTGCCTCTTGGTGGGGGTCGTCGTCTCCGAGGATACCTTGCGAGGGTAGAACGGGAAGGAGTTCGACGCGTGAGAATGTTCCTCGTCATCACTGCTGCGTACGTCCTGTTCTGGGGACCCTTGTTTATTATTACGCTGCTGCATCATCCAGCTTTTACTTCGCATATAGCGTACGAAGTAAGTTTCTGTTAATTATTTAGATATTTGTACAACTCTGTTGCCATTTCCTGGACCGTAGACATACTACTATAATATATACTATCCATCGCAAGTCTTAATTTTAAAATTGTACACATTTCAACATTTTATGTACCTAAACCCATCTTTCGTAATATCACTCCTTGATTTCAAATGGCTACCCTACTTCATACGTGTGTACTACAAAAACAACGTCTAGAATATTTAGAACACTCTTCACGACTTCATTCACACCGTAGTATATTGAGCCGCGTCCTATTTTCAAGCTGAGTTCCTCTCATTCCCGACAGATGTACTTCCAAATAACTCTGCACATCTCGTACGTGCACGCGGCAGTGAATCCGCTATTGTTCCTCGCGTTACACCGGGCGCTGAGACGTGCCGCGCTGCAATTGTGCTGTGGATGTTGCGTCCACTGGAGTCAATTTGTTCTCGCGCTTACCGCGGCTGGTTAGTTATTTCCATATACGCACTAAGTTTTTTTTAAATATTTCATCGATAATGAAAATTAGAATTAATGGCAATTAAATTGTTGCTTCTCAATAAAAACACGCATTTTAAATTGAATTTTAAAAGAAACTTTTGCGATACTTCGTTTGTATCATTAAGAAAGACTAGTGGTGCTATACTAATATGATTTGCCAGATGTGAATATTATATTTTTCGTCTCACATCGAAACCTATCCGCCTATAACTACTTTTGTCTTCAATTATCGTCTATTTAAGTCTAATGAAAGAGCTCACCTGCTGTTTTGATTTTAGCTCAGTCACCTCTAGCGCCGTCATCGTTTTCGCCAGCAGCGGCCTCACCAGAACCGCCGCCAGCGCCGCCTCCGCCCATGGCGCCCCCCGCGCCCCCCGTGCCGCACGCCGCACCGCCCGCGCCTCACACGATGATGGTAATTACCTCTTATATGTAAGTGTTGACACCGTAATACGTGGTTTAATCAGTCGCACCACCCCGCACGTGTACCTGTAGACCCCCGCCTTTGTGTACACTTCCTAACGGTTTGGGCGCCAAGTGTGATGATTGAGTCACATACATCATGTTTGTAAGCGAAAGAAACTTATACCTTTGTATTTACAAATCCTCTCCCCGCATAGACAATTTGTACAGATTAGAAGCCAATTTGAAATTCATCACGGATAAGTAATGTATGTATAGTAATTTAGTGTTGTTCACCGTCCTCTAGTTGGTCCTACCACTTGTCTCATAATTTGCCTTCTAACTATTATATATATTGTTGTTGTATGTAATATTTTATATACCGAATTATAATACAAAATTGTACAAAAATACAAAATAACTCCCGTTATATATTGCCGTAATAAAATGTACTAACCATATTCCTACGAGCGATGGTATTTGCATCGTATCAAAGATACTCTTAAGCATTGCTACTCGTCGTACTTTCTGATGTAAACAGGATGTCCGGATCAAAACAGTGTCCAATACATCACATCGATGTATGTAGTTTAGGTGCAAAAACTATCGCGTGTGGAAATACACACTGAAAGCGACACTGATGTCGCGTTGAACTGAAGGATTGGGGTTAAACGATCTGAAAATCTCGATCTCAGAGTTGGGAAGTTGAGGAGTGTGATGCTGAGAGTATGTCGAGTGCACGTGTGCAGGGAGACGAGGATATGATGGAGTCGTGGAGCGGAAGCGTGCGGCGGCCGCGCTCGCCGAGCCCTCTCCTGCCCGCCGTCTGAAGCGCCCGCCGCTCCGCCCCCGGGGCTCCACACATATCCCCCCGCCTGCCTTTGCCATCCATACCAAGACACTGTGCATTATAAGACGTCGAACGTCTCCCATCAGTACATTTATCGGACATGTAGACAACTTTTGATCATACTCCTGTGTCATTTAGTAGAAAAACTTCGTGTTTGTAAGTGTAATTCGTATTGTGAACTTAGTGTAATTTCAAATTTCTATTTAATATATGTATGTCTAAATTTTAAATAATCTACACAATTATGTACTATTGGACTTTATGAATATCTTAGAGGAAATTTAAATAATAAGAAATTATGGAAAGCTCAATTCTAAACAACCGTAACGATTAGATAAAAGTAATTTTTCTGAGTAATTCGCTAAGTAAACGCACTCAGATAATTACTGTGTTATAAATATCAGTAAATTAGGGTAAAGTACTATATTTTTGAGAGATACACTCAAATTATGAACAAAACACCAAATTGTAGCATTTACATACATATGTATGTATGTAACATAATATATTTATTTTGCAAAATAAAATAAGATTTAATTGGTTATAAAAATTCCACACGTTACGTTTAATAGTCCGTATATAGTAAAGTTGAATTTAACTTCTTAAAATACTTAATGTAGTATATTTGGAAAAAATAATGATGTAAAATATTACTGTCATATTTTTTAATCGAATGTAAATCCTTTATATTATATGTATAGTCTCAATTACCTCCCAATAATAAAAAATAAAGCAACGTAAATGAAAATTAAATTAAAAATTAAATAAAAGAATAATACATAAAAAGTATTTAAGGTACAAAAATGTAATGTAGTAATAGTTAGGATATTTTTGCCAACGAAGTAAATATGATTGAACTGAACTTGAACTGTATTTTCAATTGAATGCCGAAGTTACACGTTTTACCATTCAGAGCGTGACAACAATTACATATATGTATGAGTTTCAAGCATATATTACATTTCGCTTTAGACCAAAGAATTATTCGAATATATTACATTTCATGCATGGTATGTTGGTTTTAAACACTATATTTTGTACATTATAAACACAGTGGGGGCCCTAAATACGACCAAATTGTAGCAGCCTTCATGTTAATTTATATGTAAAATTCATAAACACAAGACAATCCCAGATTTATTAAAGTATTTTCCACATTAATCTAAATCTAACTTATACGTAATAATATTTGCCCCTACTACGACCACTATATCAGTATTGTAACGCTAGGTAGCTATAATAGTTTTGTTTGAAGGCTGTAATATGCGGTTACATTAAACGTTCCAATTTAGTCCGTTGAAAAATCATTATAGACATCTGAAGTACGAGATCTGGACTACTTGAAACTAAATTTTACGTTCGTACATACCGCATTACGTTCTACAAATTCATTTATAACGTATACAGCAGAAAAGATGTGCCAAATAAGATTTAAAAAATCAAAATTCACACACGGTTCAATTGTGGAAATTATTTTTTATAACACCTATTGACAGTTATTCAGTTATACATTTTTATGTATTAAGACTGATAGCTTTTTTTGCATTTCGCATTCTGAGTATAAACGAACAATTAACAAGGGTAAATTTAACGTCCCAGCGAAATAAAAAGTATACACTAAGTTAGTTCCTAAAATAAATCTTATGATTCAAAATAGGTCTTTGTGACTTCGTGACTTGAATGCATGCATTTAGAAATATGAGTATGCTAATTATTTCAACATTATTATAATGAAAATAGTATAACATGTAAGATTAAAAAGGTTTAAAAGTGTGATTGACTTAAGATTGAAGCATGAATAATAACACATGCATTGAAAATATAATTAAGACATGTCAGATTTAAAACTGTTAATAAAAATTTAAAAATGTTAAAATTTAATTTATAAATGTATGATTGATATGACACTAAAATATTTTATATATAAACGGCAGTAATGCGTAAATCAGTTAATAAAATTATGGAGTGACAAATAAACGTGTTAATGGTTTAAAGTAAAAAAACTTACCTAGCACTCACGTAAAGAGTATTGCTAACGACCTTCGGTATGTTTTCAAGGTTTGTAAATTTTAAAT
>DVOY01000824.1:0-10221 GCA_018237585.1 Apyrrothrix maculosa
CATAACGACTATTATGTATTAGAAGGTGATGTGATGTCGAGATCGGTAAGATCTTCGTTCACCATTTTATTATACATATAAAATTGGTATACTGCCCCTGATAGTCATTGCATAATTTTTAATGACGTATACGAAACCTGGGAATTTTACAATAACCTGATTAAATTAGCAATTTCAATTAACTATTAACTTGTGGTTATAGTGTATGCAAGGTCCAGATAGTAAAACGTGAGAGAAAGTAAGAGAAAATATACATTAAAGCTATCGAATACGGGAGGCTATTTAGGGAAAAAGTAGAGAAACGTAAGGAGAGCACGTTATAACGACACCAATGTAATTTCCGAGATAAATATTTGTAGCAAAAAATTGTCCAGTAAAGAGTTGATACAAAACTTCACGGCCACTAGGTACAATACCTTGCAATTTAAAAATACTGATGGACAACATTGTTGTATTGGTTTGTTTGTTGTATAAAAGCACACTTTTTCTCGTATAGGTACTCGTTCTATGGAAATGGATGAGGTATTTGTTTATTCAAGGTTTTTTGAAGATCACTCTTGAAAATCCTCGCCTTAATTTACAAGTAAACACTGATCTTGTATTTTTGTTTCAAGAGATAGGTATAACACAGATGTATGGGATAAAAGTGGTTCACTCTGGGTCAATTTGGATTTTTATTCTGTTTTAGGCTGTAGCGATAGTAAACTGCGTTAATTTAGCTATTTTACCTCGAAGTCCAATTGTGTATAACAATAATTGCCTATAAATACATTGCTCTATACAAAATATAAAAATCATTTTGTTTATTTCATTACAATAAATGACGAAACAAAAAAACAGCTGACACGAAAACACGATCTGAAGGTTTCTTGACCGATAATGGCTTATATTAGTAGGTCAGTATGATTATTATGAAAGATTAATAGGAGTACCAAAGTAACTTATAAAGTATGCAGTAACATTTTTAGGTGTCTAGTAGTAGTATTGTGTCTAGTAAACCTACTGTTTACGTTTGCTTAAGACAAAAAGCGTGACCAAATCCTTGATCCATCTTACTCGCAAAGTGTGTATTACACAAGTGTATGGATATACGTTAATATTGAAACTAGAACAGTTATTTATCTTTTTGTACAAGATTTTAATACGAAATATTTTTTTATCCAACGTTTGCGAATTTTTCTCTCTAGTATTAAATATTTTATGTATTTTTACGCAATTCATTACAAGTGCGTACTTCGGAGAGATATTTCGCAAGCATGTTTTATTCGTATTATGTAAGTATGGAATTTTGACGAACCTACATTATTCGTAACGCTTCTAGGCTGTTACAGCAGTGATTTCGCAAATGTACTTGTATTTTAACATTTAATTTATGATTAAAATTGCCCACTTTTACGCGTTAAATAAACAAAAACGTTGTCTTATCTACACAATCTGATGAGTTGCACATATGTATAGATATGTAATTATTGCAAATCCTTGTGCGTTGTAACCACAACTCAATATATGAAATACAGCGTAATGTATTCCTTTTAATTAAAAACGTATTGTGTTTTTCATCAGGCATATACATATGAAATTGTTCGGGGTGTATCCGTTGTACCCACTGATGTATCCCACTTTATTCATATTAGGCATGGTGGGATACACCGAATTGAAAGTGCGCCGCGATTTTTCAATGATCATTTATGTGGTCAAGTTACTTCGCGGTAAAGCACATAAGCCTGAAGTACTGCGATATATTAACTCCTGTGTTCCCGAGTGCTACGTGTGGAAGCGTAAACGACCACCGTTGCTGGCCCTGCCATCAGCTAGGACTCACTTGCTGGCTAAGTCGCCTCTCGTTCGAGCATTCAGGGTTCTGAAGGTGATGAGGTGCATGGCAAGTTGGACATATTTTCGTGTCACTTGAATGAGTTTGCAAAGGTTACATTACATATACTCTCTTACAAGGATTTGTAAATTATTAGATATATATTTATATGTTTGTTAATATGGTATTGAGCTACTCTATCACATTGGGGTACACCTGTAAAGATTGACGTGGATTTGTTAAATTAATAAATCTTTCACAGATCAGAAGAGTGATGAAATCATCATTACATCGAGCTAGAAACTATTAATTAAGTATATTGATGATGGAGTATTGCATTGAGAAATTGGATCTATATATCTTGTATTGTGTCAATGATAGGTGCGCTCAAAATAAGGTCAAAGCACTTTATTATAGAAGTGGAGCAAATTCACTGTATGTACGCACGATTAAGCAAAATTACAACCCGTGCGTGCTAACTTGAAAGCTCACAGCAGCCCACTTGTACCGTGGGAATAAAAATGCACTATCAAATTTTTAATAAACTCTTCGAGTCCGCGTAGAGAGCCGCGAACAGCCAGCGTCGGGTTTAGTCGCCTCTTACGACGCCCTCGTATGGAGCCAGGAAATGTAGTCACTATTCGAAACGGATAGATGATGATCATGACGACGATCACGAGTTGTAGTTGTAAACCCATTCCTTGCTCGACATTATCAACACTTTTATTGTTTAGTGAAAATTAATCAAGCCACTGTATATACCGGCTGAATTTCTTGTTTGAAGTTTTTTTCCTAATACAGTAAAGTTCGTTTTCAGAGGTCTATCTCAATAATCGATATCGATCTCTTTGAGGATAGCGGATATTTTTTTGTGTACAGTATACAAATAATTATTAACATACATATACCTTCTATTAACTAAGAAAGATGGACGTAAATCGTGTACTCATTTATCACTATTACTTTAGAGTGAATGAACAATCGAGCGAAGGTCATAGCAATATCATGTTGCAAAAATTATGAAACTTATTTTCAAACGAGCTTTTGAATCTAAATCTTGGCCCCTGTGTACAGGCTCACCCGCAACTAAGAAATCGAGGTTGTACACCACCACGCTGTGCTAGTACCGATTGGATGAGATATGGGTTATTATCCAATCCGTCTACCAGCCACCTAATATTTACTCATCGAAACGATGAAAGCGTTATGTAAATTTTACTGCCTGCAAACATTCCTTCTGCGTCCTGCTTAAACAGTTACAACTGCATGATAGAAATGTATGGTGCCATTGTTTCTCTACAATACTTTCCAAATGAAGATATTGTTAGCACGCGCATAACATGTTGATACTAAATTGTAATATTAAATTGTAATATTAAAACCCAGCGAACTGTATGATAACAGCTGGTGATAAAATAAAATCATAATGCAGATATCTGCGCAGAAATTGTAAACATAGGGATTACTTTTTGTTAATCCCTTATTAGAATAATATCCAGCCTACCGTATTCATAGTCCTTGGTGCGATAAGACAAAGTGTTGAAGTCTGTTGCATTGCGAATCCGATCCATACGTCGGGTGATGTTTTGCAAGTTCTCCTTGAGCTTTTCTGGCACGGATTTGTCCAGTTCGTTGATCGTGTACTCCAATTGTCCTTGTAACCGTAAAATAATTTATTACATAGGTTATATTGCAATCTTAAAGCACGCAACAAACATGCCACTTCATAATCTCTGTAATTTGTTTGAAGAAAAAAAGTTATTTATTAGGTAAAATTTTTGCTAAATAATAATACAAAGAAAAAAAATATTATTTTTAAGTTTTTTAATAGATATAACAATCATGAAATAAAACGCTACAGTTTTTTAAATACATAAGGAAAAGTATGGAGAATTTTATGTTCAATTTTGGACTCTACACAAAAACAATACGCGTATAATTCCCGGAGCTAAAAAGTATCATTTATTCTTTGATTATATACAAATACTTATTTTGTAGTATTTTGTGTGTGTTACTTTTATCAAATCAAAAGACAAGAGGTGGGTAGAGAAGTGTAGTACACTCCCACGTTTAATCAGCTACGTTTACGTCCCATTATAAAATAGGTGGTGAGTCTATTGCTATACACTGGGCACCAATCCAGACACCGAGACACTACTAGAAATTCTAATTTTATAAAAATCCAATAGTACCCGACCCGGGATTTGAACTCAAAACCTCTCGATCGACAGTCGCGCTACAACCAACACAACCAACGAGGCAGTCAAAGGAAAAGTTATTAATAAGAAAATGACGCGTTATAGGAACAGGAAAAGCTTTACCTCGCGCCAGTCCAAGAGCGATGTACCATTCGGGATCCTTTGATGGTTTCTTTTCGTAATGCTCCAATAACTTGTCTAGGGTAATAGAAATCCTGTACACTTTTGGTACATTATATATAAAATCTTGGGTATCGAAATAAGGATATATAGCAAAACTAACTCCGACAAACACAGCCAGAAGAACGATATAATTTCTGAACATTTTCAGTACGACTAATCATTCACGGAACTTTCCTTGCGCGTATCGTTAAAAGTTTTTCGACCACGTGTTTTATACTGATTGGTCATAATAGTAACACGTACGTAGTTCTACCTGCTGTATATATGCAATTAGGTCGACGTTTATCAATAATCACCATACCGCCATTTAACATGAAAGAAACGACTACAAAATATAAATTGGAAAGTATCAGCATTTTTTAACGATTTACATAATTTAACAAAACGTTGCATACTAGCGTCCGGTGTATATTAATAGGAACTCTCCCTACTACTTGGGAGTGCTACACCCTGCCTACCTCTTCGGAGAAATACAGGCGTGATATTATGTCATGTTATTACGTACTGGTTCTATTTGTTATGAAAACGAACAGTACCCATATAGAATCACAAAAATAACGTTCTAATATGTTTGGTAATAAATCGTTACATTTAATTCGTCACAACTCATTAATTTCTATGCTGAACGCATCATAAATATAATCATGCAAACTGTGTCAAAATAATTTGCCACTTGTCGCGTTTGGGATTTCTTTACAAGCATTTAATTTTGTTTACACTATAGAAAGTATAACTTCAGGACAATCTAGAAATACTTTGGTATATAATAGTGCCATATAAAAGATCCAATAATAAACCTACAGTTTTTTGCTAATCCTATTGTAGAACGCAGTGCAGTTCACGCTGTATGACAATTCACAATCTATTTACACAAAGGCAATACTTTGAGACCTTCAGAAAATTTCCGGCAACAGTGCTTTTGATTAACAATGGTGTATGGTAAGTCCAAAATGGAGTCCTTTGAAATTAGTGCGACTCTGAATAATCAAAGAACAAAGTATACATGTGGTTAGTATTAACAAAATTTATCTCCCTGTTGCTGTAAGGGGGGTCGAACATTGTAATATTGTAATGAAAGGGCGCCAGCGCACGCGGCTGAACAGAAAATGTTTGAATCGCTTGCGCTTACACGTGTCTGACGATGCGGCGGCGTCTCAGTAACACTATTGTAATTAGTTGCTCAACATTCGAATATAACAGTGGTTCGAGTGCTAGTTCATGGCACATTTAATGTTGACGATAAACAATGGCAGTGTCCCATCAGTGGTACTTTCAGTGGTCTTCGCCCTCATTGATCTTCGCGGATATCACAAGGGATTACGAAAATGTAAACCCGCGATTGAACGATTATGATTCCAAGTTTATTAACCCGTTAGATGGTGGTGGTGTAAATAATAATCATAAAGATTTCTTTTACTCACCGCCTCAAGCTAGAAACCGTGATTTTCCCGGTGAAGAATCATCAGAGTATTATAACGGTAAGGGATACTGGTAAGATTGCTTTTAATTGTTTGTTCAATTGGTTAATTCGTTTATAAATTTGCATTCATAGTTTTTTATATTCAAAAGCCGGCAATGCCGTAAATTTATGTTTAGCTCCCGCACGCTGTCACAATTAAATTTTTTATTTAATATAAAAATCAATATTGGTGTATTATGTAGAATGAGTTAATTAATTTTTGATATCCTATAATTTTATATTTAAATCCATGTATAAGTGAAAACAGGTTTATTTAAATATAGGTTAAAAATTTTGAAAATAATTCTATCAAATGTATAAAATTAATACTTAAAGTGATTAAAAATTAAATATCATGATTGTTCTGTACTAGCTGTTACACGTTCGATTTGTTTGGAGTAGTAATGGAATAGTATTTTTCTATTCAGGATTCTTTCGTAAAAACATAACAGAAAATTAGAATCCTAGTCCTTATTTATTGTAATCACATTATAAAATACGACGGTTAATTGTAAAATGTTATATATTATGATATAATTATACACATTGATTATAATAATTTTGGATATTTGCCATTAAACCGCACATGGTCGCGGCCAGACGCTCAGGTGCACGGTGAAAGTCAATTACTTCACATACACGGAAACCATTGGTCGAACGTGTGTAGTAATAAAATAAATGTAGCAATTTTCAACTATCTCACTTCTCAAGCAGTTTCACTGCCAATACCTGTGTACGTACATATTGCAAAGTCATTCTCGTTCGTGGACATGATTTTAGTTATTAAAATGCACCATTTCATGTTTATGGATATCAAAATATTCGTTATTTCACACGACAATGTGTAAATTTTAAAACTGCAACTTTAAGTTATTTATTGTATATGTTAGTAACCTTTTAATTATATTTGTTAGCCCTCTTATTTCGAGGTGTAATACTTATGAATGATATTTTGAAACTATTATACGTGCTTTTAAAAGTATATTTGTGTTTACATTCTGCTAATTGCACCTGCTGTGAAGTACTCCATCGTTACGCTTCGCGGAAGTTGATAGCTGTTTTAGATTAACGGCAAAATGTTCAACAATCTTTGTTTAGACAAATTGCGATTAATCCCGTGTTATTCATTTTATTTTTAAACATCTATTAATGTTTATATATGTAGCTACATATATTAATTTGATAAGTTACAACATTACAACTGTGTTACATATTCATTTAACAATTTACTTATGTACTGTTACCTTTATTACCTAAACTTGGCTTTATGTAATGTACATAATATATTTAAATAGTAAACCAATTGTGAGTATTATGTTTAATGCATAATATAGTTACCAACCTGCTACTATTAGTAAAGAAAATATAATAATTTTAATCGTTGTAACTAAATTAATAGGTATACAATTACAATGTTTACACGGACAATAGACGTTGGTGTAATTGAATTAGAAAACATGTAAATCATTTCATGGTTAATGTTGTTCACAAATTCTTAAAATAGGATAAATTTATTTTCTAACAATATTCTCGTAATTACAACAATAATATATAAAACTTCCATTCGTGCGATTCTCAGCGATATAATTTGAATTTCTTTATGAACTTTATACAGACAAAATGTACGTCTACACGTGATAAACGTTTGTTTACGTTTCTCCCAAATCAAACGAAGCATCGTTTTAAGGTTCACAAAAGGAGGCTTCTATATTTTATAGCAACGTAATTGATGATATATTATACTATATTTTCAATAGTAAAGTTCGAATGATCGCATACGTAGCTATAATATATACCTCTTTTTAATTCGTCAAAATATGTGAAAAAATATAGCAAGTTACTATATCTATTCACTTTAGCATAATATATCTTAATATAGCAAGATATAATGACCGCGATGATGTATATTATAGCATACCTATCGTCTACGATAGTTTTCTATAATATAATTTTACTGCCTCTTTGGTCGTGTTGGTTGCAAGCGCGACTGCCGATCGAGAGGTCCTGGATTCGAATCCCGGATCGAGTTATATGGGATTTTTCTAATACTAGAATTTCTAGTAATGACTCAGAGTCAGGATTTGGGCCCGGTGTGTGGCAATAGACTCACCATCTGCTGCATATTGGGACGTAAACATAACTGGTTAAACGTGCGAGTGTACTACACTCCTCTGCCTACCTTTTCGGGGATTATAGGCGTGTTGTTACTTTACGTAATTTTATAGCACAAAATATTAATTAATATTATCGTTCCGTCTTTGATGACTTTTAAATCTCAATCACAATTACACATATCTTAATGATTTTACACATAGTTGAAGCGCTAACCTAATATCCCTACCGAATTATCATTTGTGTTCGCTCAGTTTCAAATTTCCAAAATCACCATTCACTTTAGGCTCTCGTATTCTCCACTGCGGTATTTAATGATAATACTCGTAAGACAGTTTAAGAAATATTATTTCTTCCATAAATACAATTTCCGTCCTTCACACGGCAAATGAATCAGTCAGTTCCTATTGATACCGTTAGGTAAGCTTAAACATAATGAATAAGTCTCGAGGTAACGGGTAAGAATCGTCTGAACAATTTCCTCGATGCGTGGCAGGACTGAGCCCAACCGTGAAATATAAAAAAGTTTCAACCATGTAATTTTGAGTAATTGGATGATGTAACGCTCTAAGGAATCTATTGTGTATAACTGAGAGCCGTTGGCGTATTTAAATCAATATGTGTAGCCATTGCCGAAGAAGGATTGATTGCATTTTTATATAACCCTATACTAAATTTGGTCCTGGTTGGTAAAATCCTGGGTTCAAATCCCGGGTCGAGTACTATTGGATTTTTCTAACATTAGAATTTCTAGTAGTGGCTCATAGACTGGATTAGTGCCCGGTGTATGGCAATAGATTCACCACCTATTACATTTTTGGACCGAAACGTGCGAGTGCACTACACCCCTCTGCCTACCTTTTCGGGGATTACAGGTGTGAGATCATATTTTTACGTTACTAATTATATTTCATGTATTCCCTTGACAAAATCGTCCTTTATTCTTCCATCAATTAGGCTCTAATGGAATATGAGTCTTGAGTTATTTACGACATACTAATAATAGTTCCTAATTACTTCGCACAAATTGTTTAATTTTGTATTCCGAGACTATGAAAACTTGAGCACTAACCTGCAATGACAAAAAGGACCACTAATCTTATTTGCAGGCTACGCAACGTATTCATCACGTTTATTGATTTGTATGTGTGCGGGTAACACAAAGTCCATAATGGTCTTGTTATGATATAAAGTCGCAATTTAAGCAAATGTATTCATAATACCATTATACTTGGACAAAGGCAGCATACACAAGCAATGTAATTTGTTTTCACGAACATATTTAAATTGGCTGCCTGAGATATGAACTCTTCAGTAGTTTTTGGATTGAAGTCGAAAATACATTACATTGAAAAAAACGCGCGTTTTTCTTTCGTATCAAACATTGCTGCATAATGGCGCACAGAGGTAAGATTTCAATACGACAAATAAAGTAGAAAACTTTACCTGTAGTCCGCATTTCGTTTATATACTATTTTAATAATATAAGTTTAATATATTATTTCATAGTGTAATTCAGGGGATTAAGACTTGAACCTCCTCACTACGTCAGGTTTTTGGTAGCGTGTTGTCTCGCCCGTCCTATCAGAAGTATGAATAATTATATTATACTAAGGTATCTTTTCAATTGACTGCCTCGTTGGTCGTGTTGGTTAGAAGTGTGACTCCCGATCGAGAAGTCCTGGGTTCAAATCGCAGGTCGAGTACTATTGGATTTTTATAAAATTAGAATTTCTATTGGTGGCTCGGAGTCTGGACTTGTGCCCGGTGTATGGCAATAGACTCACTGCCTATTCCATATTGGGACGTAAACGTAACTGGTGTAACGAGGTCGTGTACTACACTCCTCTGCCTACCCCTCTGGGGATACAGGCGTGATGTTACCGTTTAAATTGCATTATTAATAAAATTACCATTTTCGTAATCACGAACTTCTTTACCGTTGCACTGACAGGCACAAATCTCTTCTCAGAATTAGAAAGGTTAAGGTCACAATTTGCCAAAGTGTGGCAACACTGACGAAGTTCGAGTGGACAGACTGTGACAATAAGTTTTAAGCTGATAGCATCATGGTGTAAATACCAGCTAAATATAACATAAGACTTTTTTCAGTAATCAAGCCGTCAATTAGAAAGTTACAACGTTTGATCTGTGCTTTCTAAATGTAAATAATAATATTGATTCAGCAATAAGCTGTTATAATTGATTTACTTTTACTTTTTATCTATTTCGAACTCAATCAGCCTACCGCATAATTTATAATGTTTACTCGTTCACAAATGTAATTCAAAATATTTGAACTTCAACACAATCAAATCGTGAAAAGTGTATAAACGCACGTGTTCCAATAACCCCGTTGCAAATATACCTACTATTATGATATATTTATATAAGTATATATTTCTATGTATATATGTAGTTTATCAGCCGTCCGGTTACCGTAACACAAGCTCTCT
>DVOY01000825.1:0-10220 GCA_018237585.1 Apyrrothrix maculosa
ACGATGTATTTGGAAATTAATACATCGTTATATACATAGATAATTTTAGACCACATGTGCGACTCCTACATTCATCACTCCCTATGAACACGACTGAAAAATTAACATTAACGTTAACAGTACGGGGTTTCTCATTTAACATCGTAAAACAATTTTACATTATGAATTCCCTACATTCTCGCCGCCGAACCAAATATTTCCAAAATTATAATTCGGAACAATAGTTTCTGTGGTCGTATTATTTATTAGGGGTGCCAAAACCGCAAACTGTGAATAAAGACTATAACGGAATTATTTTGTCTGGTGTGTGGACTTCTTGTTTTCATTTCATACTTTCATCAAATATAATATCGCAGTATATGTATGATGTTTCATACAAAAAATATCCACTGACTTTTTAATATTAAAAGGCAGAGCGAACATGCAGACGCTAGTTGATAGTCAGCGCTACCGCCGCCTATAGACATTTGCAACAGCAGACGAGTAACGAATATGCTGTCTGCCGCACACGCGTGACAGCCCTAGATTTGGCGATAGTACCGGAAGCTCTCGTGTATTAATACTTTGTTCTGGTATTTGTAAATACCTGGTATTAGGCACACAAATATTTCCTTGGCACGATGATGGATCACCGGCCGATCGCTCTCAGTTCCATTTATCGCTATGTTTATCAATGTTATTTAATGCTAATTAGTTTCTTTTTTATACTAAAACGTATAAGACCGCAGACTTACGCATTTTGTACGATCGTTGATGAAAGTACCGAATATATTCCACCGTTTACTTTAAACGATGTTTTGTTTTCTCAGAAAAAAAACCAAAAAGAAACAAAGGCATTTATATGCATCTGTAATTCGTGTTTAGATAAAATCGTTTGAATACAAATCGACGTGACGGGTAGCAACTGTTGTTAAACTATAACACAAGTAATCGATCATAGCGGCATCGATGTTTATCTGTGAAAATGTAAATGTGCGGTTAAAACCGAAATATGTACATTACATCAGTTTTTTGCTGGTAAAAACGTTTTGGCGTATTGGTTCAGTGGCTGTGGCACTCATACTGCTGAGATGGGTTTTGTGTGTTCGATTCTGACGCAGGATATTTGTATGATGGCCGTTATTTCTGTCTGTACGTAAAATTATGGTGTATCTTTATCGCCATGTGCTACCATTATATGCGCTCTGCGTGTTTTAGGGCTAGACAATAGTGTGGGTGTTTTCGAAGGTTTATCATTATTACCACCCTCCTGACTGAGCTTTGTTTAGCGATAATATTAAAAAACGTACGTAACATCACGCCACTAATCCCCGACGAAGTAGGCGGAGGAGTGTTGAACACTCCCACGTTTCACCAGTTACGTTTAGGCCCCATTATGGAATTGGTAGTGAGTCTAAGGCCATACAACGGGCAGACGTCAATACTTCGAGCCACTACTAGCAATTTCAAGTTAGAAAATTCCTATAGTACCCAACCGGGGATCGAACCCAGGACCTCTCGATCAGCAGTCGTGCTTGCAACCACTCGACCAACGAGGCAGTCAGGCGAGGTGAGGGGATAAAATTAGCATCATCATAATCAATAAATTCTTTCAAAATTGGATTATTCGCTTACTTACTACTTCACAAGTGGTAAGTACGGGGAGGCAGATTTTACATGGTTTAGACAACTCTTAAGATGTACAGGCTCCTTCACAATGTTTTCTTACTCCGGTATAATAAGTGCTATTTAATCGCAAAAACGTAAACGTAACATCACGTCCGTAATCTTTGTTCAGGTAGGCAGAAAGTGTAGTACACTACCACGTGTCAGCATATAAACGTATATAAGGCACATAATTTTGTAACAAAAAGGTGCGCGCCAGGGTTCGAACCTAGGTCCTCTTTAGTGGCAGGCTGAATTCCCAACCATTAGGCTATCACTAGTTTAAATGACCAAGTTGTACAAAACCGCCGCGACCTAATACTTAGAAATGTAGCTTTGAAAACAATGTAATACACGCTACGCATCATTCATTACCATATTTTGAGGAGCAACCTCGTACATCATAAATAATTATGTTCCAAAATCTTTTATTCTGCAACACAATACACTGGACCATATTTCTGTCGTCGTATACGATTTGAAATATAGCGTCAACTTGTCAGTTTCATAGTTGACAAAATTCTGGTAGACGGGAAAATTTTGGGCGATTCTGAACCTCGTTGACTACAAAACAAGGCTATTGTTACTAGAATACACGCGTCGTCGTTTATAAACTGTTTTTGAATGTGTAACGAGGTTACTTTTGAGTCAATAGCAGTGTTATAAAGTATAGTGAGCGGCGTATTAATATAATTGCCCGTAAATCTGTTTTCGTGGGTATAATTGCTTTAAATTATCAAGAATTAATATCGATTTAAATATCGTTGTAAGCTGTTATGTTGACAAATATTTGAATTTTTTTCTCAGGTATGTTAAATATAATTTTTATTGTGATTCTGATTTTATAGTTCAGACAGAAAATTCTTACCGTAGCGTGAATTTTTTTTCGATACGGATAAGAGAAAATGAAGACTTTTTCTTTTAAACTACACCAAGGAAAAAAAAAGTTCAAAATACTATTCTTGGCGCACCTGTTGGCTACGACGGCAAGAACTGTGTTTCATTAGCATTGGCCTGGTCCACAGATAACGAATGCACACATTCTAACACTAAACAATACGTGTAACGTATGCGTTGTCTATGGCTAGCAAAATGGCGTGTAATGTTGACAGATGAGCGCGCGGTTTGACGGCGCCACTGTTGCGGAGATTAACTGTTGCTCCAACGGCCGTATTGTGTCTCTTTTGTGCTAAACTCGTTGAAAATTCAAAATAAATGAGTGCAGCTACTGATTTGAATTTCAATACACAAAACGGTTAGGCAGGTATTTTTGTTTCTGCCCAAATAAGTCACAGCGTGTTGCGTGAAAAGTAGTGCTTCCATGTTCAAGATTATATTAAAAACAAAGTTGATGATTTAAGTTGAGCTATACTGCTACAAATTAAAGCAAGATTCTGTGGTTAACAGTGTATATGACCAAATGGTTTAACTCAAAGGTTCCCAAAGTAGTTTTAAGCTTAGGCACAAGAGTATGTTGGGCTTAAGCATATGTTCTGCGCTATTTCAAAAAATAAACTTCTTTTGTTTGACACAACTGTATGATTTTTAATCACTTATGTTATACGATATGTTATACTTATGTTATATAATATTTCTGAAATTAAAAATATGCCTACATGATTATAAACTCCAGAAAGATTACTCAGGTCATCAGCTTTACAAATACGAAAATCTTTTTGAAATATATCTTTAGAAACGGTGTTGACTGTTGGAAATTGTTGTAGTATTGAATATAAAATAATTATTAAATAAGTGTCCAAAATAATAAATGACCAAAAACTCAATGAAATATGTCAACGTAAATTTTTTTTAACCTATTTCTCCTTATGTTTCAATTGAAAACAGTAGTGTTAAAATTACAAATCGAAATCAATCTTAAATTATTAATCTTTTTTTCCTAAAAATAAAATTTTACTGACGAAAAATCTAGCTCGGTTTAAGGTTTCTTTATTGATAGGTACATCAACATTTAGAAAAAATCGACCTTTAGCTGAGTCAATATTTAAAAAAAAAATCAAGCTTTAATCTACCTTATTTCTAACCGAATTAAGTTTGTACTGATATCTGGACGTCCCGCGGTAGCCGTATCGCTTGGAACACACAATGCAGCCTACATTGTTGTGTTCTCGCTTCACTTACAGTGCCATTAATGTCGGTGAGGTAACACCATTGTCTAGTTACAAGCAGAAGGCTGATACTTTCTGTTCATTTCGTCATCTCAATTTGAATGACGCAGTATCAAGAGAATAGACGCTGTAAATTTTGGTTTTGTGTATTAGGGTATGGATTACGGCGTCTGGTGCCGAGGGACAAGACCTACCTTTTCCAAGTAGGTCAAATAGACTGATGGAGAGTAAGAAGTCTCCGAAATCGGCGTGCGTGGGTGGAGACAGGATGAATGTAGAAGGGACACCCCAGTTTTGAAAGAATAGAAATACTTGGCACTCATATTCTGCTATATAAAGAAGTTCTGGTCGTGCATTAATCTAAGGAGGGCAGAGGACAAAAAAATAAAAGAAAATAGCATATGATGCAGAATCATATGCAGTACAAATTAATTATTTTTGAACAAGAGTATATTTAAATGTTAAGAAAGTAAATTTCTTGGCTGCGTCTGGTTAGTTATATTGGAAGAAGCCAAGCCAAATATGCAGATGTTTGAAGTAAAATGGTACTAAGACATAAGGATTGTAAGAAATACTGATAATAAACGCTTGTCCTATGGCCCGTTATAGGCTCGCGTTTGACTACAATCTTGTCTGAATGTAAGCGAGATGCAGGCTAGGATGTAGCACGCTTGCCTAGAAAATACCTATTCATTTCTGTATTGAACAGTTCCAGTTTGTTACGTTCTTCACTAACACAATCAAATAAAACGATGCGAAATTCTTTACGACATGACGAGAATTTAGATATTTATTGTCACGCCACAAAAAAGTATATTGCCATCGGCCGGGTGTAAATCAATCGGGTTAACGACACACGAATTTATCGTATGCAAACAAACATACATACAATCGTAGCATATTATTAACAGTGCTGTAAACTTAACGATATTTCTGCGTAGGTACTGTATCTTATTAAATGGTCTTTCCAATTAATTTTTGTATCAATGCGTTCACTTTATTTGCATCCCTTAAACAGCATAAAAATAAAGGCTATAATCCTTTGATGTTTCAATATCGCTTAAAGCTCCTGCCACACAGCTTAACGACGCGATAAATTTTCAGTTAACTTTGCATTCTTGATTCGTTAATAGAGTAATGAAATTGTTTCATGGTTTATTTACATTCACCGTTTCTTTCCGAATGTAATTGGACTTCTACAGCGGTGCATTTGTAACCTATCACTGTCTACCTCATTCTCCTACACTACTTGCATAGTTGTATTCAGAGCTGAAGGCTGTGATTAGTTACGTCACAATTAATTCTTATTTGCATAATTTAATTCGCGCATCAGGTCGATCCCGCATGCCGTAGACATACATGTAAGATAACTAACTCACCCACTTAGTATAACGCCATAACAACCCAAGATCTATCTCTCAGCAGTCGCGTTTGGACTCTAGAACAAGGTCGCAGTCGTTCAAGTCATATCATTACGCTCAATACTCACTTTACTCATTGAAATACATTGCTATGTATTTGCCACCAGTGTGATGAGCACCTTATAAGCGATGTCGTGACGCGAACCCACAAATCGCCAATCGATAAATAAGGCGTTGGTCACACGCGGCGACTCATTACGCGGCTGATGTATTGCCCGTGCTGATTGCTCGTATGTACTCGGCCTATAATCGATTCGGATGCGAAACGCAAACAAGTGATAATGTATTAAATTGATTGGTTTCTTCTTTGTGAGATTGTGTACCGTTTTTCAAATCGATTTGAATTAACGGTTAAGATTATTACTAAACGGTTTCTGTCATAGTGACCAGTAAATAATATAATATTATTATGTCCACTGTCTGCATTTTGTCAGAAATGTTACTAAGGGGATGTGCACACAGTTTACATACCGCTATACTTGTGACACATCTGTTCACGTCACAGTAAAATGCATCTAATTTATAAAAGTTATTACAATTTGTATTCACTATAATATCACGGTACCAACAATTAAAGTGAAATTAAAATGGAAAATTTCAATTTCAAAGTTGTTTCTATAGGTAAACAAAATTACTATAAATACAATGCCTGTCAGAAAAAGTCACCTTATTTACTGGTGAAAAGTATCCTTGTGGCGTATCAATAAATGCATTATATTTTAATATATGACACCATTAAAATATAGTTATTGGTATATTAAGATTCTCGAGTAAAATTGAGATGTATAACACTGACAAATCACGTTACATACAAACAAACTATGTATGGTATTTATTGGTGTTTCTAATCAATATACTCGTCAATACAACGCCAGTACAGACCCGTTACCTCCCATGTCTATGTTCAAGAACAATAAAAGCACATGTATACGTAATTCGGCGTGCAGTTCCACGGCGTTTACCATTGACTGTCGATCAATGGAGTAATGCGCTCGGACAATACTGCACGCGTTTGGAGCAAATCGACTAAACAAGGAGCCACGAGCAGCATTAGCGCGTGAAATCGCGAACAATGTCTAGACACCCAAGTAGCAGTTCGGAAGGAGCGTCACTAATGTGGAGCTTTTTGTTCATTAACGTTGGAAATTAGAAATGATGGAATGTTTAAAATGTATGCCTGGCTTCACTAAGATTCATTATTTCCTGACTGCTTCGTTTCTCGTGTTGGTTGCAAGCGCGACTACCGATCGAAAGATCCTGGGGTTGAATCGCGAGTCGGGTAATATTGGATTTTTCTAACTTAGATTTTCTAGTAGTGGCTCGGAGTTTACGGCATAGTTTATATCGAGTATGGCAATAGATTCACCACCTATTCCGTAATGGGACGTAAGCGTTCAGGTGAAACGTGGGAGTGTACTATACTCCTCGGCCTACCTCTTCGGGGATTGCAGGCGTGATGATACGTTATAATAATTCTCCACAATTATAGCAAAGGCTAACACTCGCGTGTAGGTTTGTAAGCTCAGTGAAGAGAGCACGGGTATATACCCCAGATCCGTAGGATGGTATACTAAAATTTTTACCATTAGGAAATCATCACTGACAACACTTGCTTATCCAGAACAATTTAAAAACACTCATTACATTACATTCTGCATGATTTCAATATAAAATGAAAGCTATGCTTTTCTATTCCTTATTTATCTATAATATGAAATATCGCTATTAATTATAGGTACATCATCACGCCGGGCACTTTCACGTGCCCACCTCGTAAAGATACGGGGTAGACAGAGAGCACCCAATGTTAAATATCTCTATCCTTGAAATATTCAGTTAAATTCACAAAACTCCAGTTCACATCAAAAATAAACAAAGTAATAGTAATAATTGAAATGACCAGGCACAATGTATCGAAAGCTGTACTGACTGGAAAAAAAATAGTAGCTCTAAATCAGCATTTGTAACGGTAGCAAATAAAGCTTGTCAAGTCGACGCGGCGATCATTATTGCTTTGTGTTGGACAATGGTGGAAGCTGGACCCACGATTTCTTTTGTCTGTAACAAGAACAACATGTTTCAATTGAAGAAACTATTTATGTTTGATTAGAAACTTTTAGAAACTATAAATTTATTTAGGAAATTTTGAATGCTTTTGTACATTTGTCAAAAATTGTGGTGTGCTTTTGAAGTAGGAGTAAAAGTGAGAACAAAATAAAGTGATAAGATTTTTATGGAGATGCATTCTCAATTAACGTAATCATTAGTAGATTGTAATGATATAGGTATTTTATTTTTCTCTTTAATTTATTATTAAATTATTTATCGATTAGTTTCGGATTTAAGTGAGATATTTTAAAAGGTCCCGCAGACTTCGCTGGCACCGCCATCATTTTTATCTATAAATAAATTACATGTTTATTATGTATAAATAGATCTAGACACCAAAGTGATGGCTTTTTTTGTTTCCATTTTTTATTACGTTATAGGCTAGTATTTAACCACAATCCCATCTGATCGGAAATAAATAAAGGTAACATCACGTCTGCAGTCCCCGAAGAGGTACCCAGAGGAGTGTAGACTCCCGCGTTTCACCGGTTATGTTTACGTCCCATTATGGAGTAGATGGTAAGTCTATTGTTGTACATAAATAGATAAAATGTTATTATTATTATAACGAATAATAAAACGAATTATTAAATAAATAATAAAACCCTTATTAAAACGAATAATAAACATATTTTTGGGAGTCCCTAATAATACCGTCGTCGTATTTGTGTTACAATAAAAATCACGTTAAAATTAGCAGCTCATCTGCGCTTGGTAAAAAGAAAAAAAAACAAAAGATGGCGAATGCTTGAAACACATTAGTTCTTATCAAAACAACTGTCGCTGTACAGTTTCCACTTTGTCTATTGTCCAGCTGATTTATGTTGCCCCCTGCAGTACGGCCTTTCGTCGTGAGCCCGATGTGACAAGGGCTCACCTAACTCCAGGGGCTCGTGTTAGGAAAGGGCCTGCAATTGCACTACTGTACGGTTTCCGGACTCATTGTCAGATGGTTAATGTTCGCGGAAAAGCCGCTTGACGCAAGCTGGCATGTGGAGTGTGGACCTTTCTTTACAAAGGCAATATGCGAGTGAGTTTGTGTTTACATTGAAAAAAGATGTATTTTGAGTTCAATATATTTCCATATTTCTAGAATGTTGACCGCGGCTCGGCAAACGTAGAGCAGGACGTCCTCCAGCCAGGTGTACGTTTTATCTACGGAAGGCTGCAGGCAGAAGCTGGATGCGGCCAGCCGAGGACAGGGCGGGATGGCGCTGTTTGGAGGAGGCCCATATCCAGCAGGGGATGGGTGATGATGGTGGATAGATGGAAGATGATGATATTTCAATATCGAATATATATTGTTTTTTGACTAGGTTAATATAAACTTTGTCTTTACGGTGTCAACTGTTTGATATGTCGGGTACTTTTCTAGTCTAGAAATAATTACGCACATAAATAATTTGTGGTATAGCTCACATCATTATTGTTTATTTTATTTGTGTCTTAATATTATAATTTTTATTTAATGTCATTATTTCAACATTAAACTTTTGATTGTCTGCGTATGTTTTTAACTTTATTGCGTAACCTTATATAGGTATTTATAATTACACGTTAAAAAAAAGTATGTAAAATTACTATTACAATGTAAATTGTGGTTGTATTGAAGTTAATGTTACATAGGGAAGGAATTGGCGGTTTGTAAAAGTTTACCGACCGTTTGATCGACGAATGCGTATAAATTACAGCCGGCCGCGACCACGACGTATTGATTTGTGAATCCATAATGAAGAAACACGGGTTCCACGCTGAAATAAACATCGCGTCGTGTACGGCTTCTAGTGCTGTTTATCATTGATTAATGGCACACATCATGAACGGAAGCCAAAATACTGGAAAAAATCAACACATCACCCCATTAGATAATTACATGGTGTCTTTGTCGGCACTTCTAGGAATAGGATTCACATGATCGCATGCGCTGCGTGAACCCGCACTCGACGTGCGCACCCGCACGCTTTATGAAAAAATCCCGGCGATAGTTAGCCATTGATTCTAAAGCGAATCACGGACAAAAATAATAAAAACATCACAGTCAAAATATATGTTGGCACTGCTGAAAAAATTGTAAAAGAAACGTTGACGTTCTGTCGACTTTGTGAACTGTGCCGCCCGCGCCGCCGCCCGCCCCACGCAAAAGGCGCCGCTCCTGCCCAAACTGTACGGATCACATTCGTGGATCGTTCCTACGTTTTTTTCCTGTCCGTTTCATATGGGGCGTGGCCCGTTTCGAATGGAAACATTTGCCAATATTATAGTGAAAGGACTGAGCAGATGAAATAATTTATTTCCCGATGTCGCTTTGTGTTCAAAACTTGGATCTATTGTGAGTTTTTTGCGTCGGCAACTTTGTTGCGCCGCGCGGAGCCGACGTCTCTATTTATCGGTTTACGAAAGAAAGGCCGACACTGCACATTAGGGTGTAAGTTTGGGCCTTATGGAGTAAAATAAACTGTTAATTTTTTGGTGTCGTGGAGGGATCGAGTTAGGACTTTTCGTCGTTGAGATCGGTCTATCCGTTGACGTGTTTAGTAGATTCGTGTTGACGACAATGGCATTAGAGTGTCGGTAAGTGATCCGGCGGTTTTGTGCAAGGAACGGGCAGTGCCGCCGACTATTGACTTATAATTTACGTTAAATAAATCTTCCAAACTAAGCAGATTATGTAAAACGTATCAACCATTTATCCTTTTGAATGACGAAGTCTCTTGTGTGGCTTATGGCTAACAATTTACAGTATAAACAAAGATTAACGAATTTCAACTGTTTGGTCAAAGGACACATTTGTAAAGCTTTGAATAGTTTCAATTATACGATTTTTTATTTTTTTGTTTTTTATGAACAAACGGTGAAGGAAAACATCGTGAGGAAACCTGCACACCTTAGAGTTAAAAAAAAATGTTTACTAAGGTGTGTG
>DVOY01000826.1:0-10219 GCA_018237585.1 Apyrrothrix maculosa
TTTTTACGGTGTCTTTGATTTTGATAGTAGTATTGCAGTAAACGATCGTGGGCAAATTATTTAAGTCGATTTTTGCTAACAGTCTCGCACTGCCCATTAAAATCGCCTGACACTTCGAAGGATTGACGGCTATTCCATGCATAAGTGACCAGATCTTAATCGCTTCCAAGTTACGGTTAATAGTGGCTACTGCATCGATCAGTTCACCGATGCCAGACTGAACGTACAATTGTAGATCGTCTGCATACAGATGGTACGAACAATCGATTACAGATGTGATGGAGTTGATGAACAACGAAAACAATAACGGGGAAAGTATGGAAAGTATGTATTATAATATTTTAATATATCTACCTACATACCATAAATTCCAATTCGTCCACTCACAATGAGAAGGAGATTAATTATAATATTAAATGAAAACACTAGCTAGCTATTTAACTAGTGCTCAAGTTAAATATTTGCATTTGTTAAATATAATAAACCTCTACTTACGTACATTACGTCAACTAAAGTGTAAAGATTATATATACATATATATAGACTCATAAATGTAAATGAATATGGATACAATATTAAGGCTAGTAAATGCCTCTTAAATTAGCAACTCAATAATCTATTACGTGAATAAGATATTGTCATGCATTATATGCAGGCATTTTATTATAAATAAGTGTATCGAGTTAAACGCTTCGTGACGGGTTTAATAGATTCGCCAGATTCATAAAAAACAAGCGTAGCAATCTTATCTTAATGAAGCGGGGTTAGATATATCATAAAGTAATATATATTTTTTTATAATACATAATTTTATTTCAGTTTTATTATCACAGAACTTACACAACGTTTATGAACCTGTTGGGTATGTTTATCAAATTAAAGTTATTTCCACACTGTCAATAAATGTCGAAGGAATATTTAAAAAATAAGTAAATATGGGTACGATTAGGTATAGCTATACAAAAAATATAAGCGAAATCTTTCTGCTCCGCGAGTAATACTGATCCCAATAAATAATTTTATGTGAAGAAAATAAATGTCTGAGAATTGATAACTGACTGGTTAGGTGGTCGAGTGGTTACAAATGCGACTGATGATCGATTCGACATGGGTCGGGTGCCTACTATTCGATTTTTGTAATTTAGAATTTATAGTAAAGTGGAGTCTTGATTTGTGCACTTTATATGGTAACTCTCGACCCTTCGGTGAGATGTAAAATTTAATAGGTCGACCGCAAGAGTTTACTACACTCCTCTGTCTACCACTTCGCGGAATACAGGCGTGAGGATAAAAAGATAACTGAGAAGTAGGCAGTTGTCGCAAGTGGCCGCTGTCTTTTAGGTAGGTACATGAACAACCGGTCTCGAACAGGGTTGTCGTCATCATTATCACCATCAGACTGTTTCAGCCACCACTAAATATAGGCCTCCCTTAAACCACCACCGCGCCCTGCCCAACTCTTACCGCAACCAACTTTATAAACAGGACTGTACGATAGATAAATTGGGTGTACCTTTTGAAGGTTTTCCCCGAAAAGGAAAAGGGATAATTGATTACTACGCATTATTTTTTATTAAAATTCTAATAATATGACCGTTACAATACATTAGTAAAATTATTAGTATTCCAGATACGAGATCGTATTAGTTAGTACTTAGTTATTAGTTAGTACTTAGATCGTATTAGTTAGTAGTTAGTACTCATAGCAAAAGCTGGTCGAAGCAGCATTGCTACTACAGAACACTGAGACAATCATCAAAAGAATGCGCTTGAACCATTACCCACACCTTCAGATGAAAACACAAAATGTTTCGTTAACAATTTCTTTTCGAAAGATATAGGTGGAGCTGTGGTACTAACCCGGGCGAACCTCGTAACATAGTACCTATACACTTAGAGAATGGTTTGCTTTTATAAGACTTTCGAAACCAATCCCAGATCGCACTGGTTATACTTACTACAAAAACTTAACATCATGCCTGTAATCCCCGAAGAGGTAGGCAGAGCATTGTAGTACACTCCCACGTTTCACCAGTTACGTTTAGGTCCCAATATGATATATATTGGTTATACGTAAGTATAACCAATATATATCATATTGCAAATAAGTACTATTGCAAATAAAGTCAGCTCGATAGACGAACATTTGCAGAACAAGTTTGATAAATAAAATAAGTAAAACAGTTTTTGATAGTTAAAATTTATATTTAAACATAATATCGAACATCTACCTCATTGACGTCAGGCAGTGAAACTATAATTACGATATTGCATTGCTAATGGCGGGAGGAAAACAAAATTTCATCAACCATAAACAAGGAAAATCATCGCGATAAGTATCAATTGTCTATTGAACAGAACTCATGTTACATAAGTTATTAGGTATCTATTTATATAGGTACTAATATGCTGGTCATTTTTATCAAATATTATACCAGCACGATAGTTCCTAGATTGGAAAGAATAGCTAAATATTAATCGTTTTTTTTTTCAATAATTAACATGCATTAGTGCATAAGAGAGAATGCCTCTAGGCATTAAATTCGCCCTTTGCATTGCCTGTTATGATATGCAGTAAAGAGTAAATAAATAAATAAATTCATCATTATCTGCCTATTCCCGTCCACCGCTGGACATAGGCCTCTCAAATAGCATGCCACTGAGCTCGATCTTCAGCTCTTCGTATCTAACCGCTGCCAACCACTGTATATCATATTAAAATGAATTAAAGCATTTTAATTATGTTCAAACAGTTCTAAGCCGTTTTCACAGCACATATTGTACACGAGTTAACGCATACAAAACACATCTTTATATGTCTTTTACTTTATTTTAACGGTATTAAAATTATTGATGTTAATGTAAAAATATGTGAAAGAGGTAACGACTAAGGTTAAGAAACGAATGCCTCTGCTTTAATAGATTAAAAGCGAAAATGGCACAAGAATTACAAAAAATTAATTCTGGATGTTTGGAGCTACACCCCTTACTCGGCAGATTTAATGTTTAATCATGATGAAAAATTATAAAGAACTCTACACACTATAGAAAACGGGGTTTTATAAGACGTATACAGCCTACCAATGAATACTTGACAGAATACAATTTCATTATGACAGGAGCGTTATCTTTAATAATGATAAGATAAAACAGTTGTGATATTATTATTTTTATATGTAGCCTAATGTGTCAACCCGTCCATATCAGAGTATAAGCATTCAACTTGGTTCACATTTAACTATTACAGATAAGTTGGAATTCATCATTGCCATTCCCAAACCAAGTTCGCATTTCTGAACCTGTTAAATTTACTGTAATTAATGCAGATCGATGGTGACGTACGTTAACGCATATTAATTAACAATAATAATAACAATTTCAAACCAATAGGCTAAAGATAGTCTAGTGATTTCAAATTCAGCCTCACTCCGAGAGCCCGGGTTCAAATCCTGACGCGCACCTCGTACAAAATGTGCGTTTTAAGATTAAATATTATTTGCAAGAACTGTGAAGGAAAACATCGCAAGCAAACCTGCACACCCAAAAAAAATTAATAAAATGTTTTCTAAGGCGTATAAAATCTGCCAACCCGCACTTGGCCAGCGTGGTAGACTATGGCCTTAACCCTCTGATTCTGAGAAGTGTTCCGTGTCCAGCAGTGGAACGATAAATAAGGGCCGGAAGAAGAAATTAACAATAATAAATGGATCCAAAATCTGGCAACATCGAATCGAGTACAAGTGTTGAAGTATGAAATCAATGAAGAAAATGTGTCTTTGCTGATCGCTTTCAGTGCTCCGCCATCTTTAATTTTATCTTTGCAGCAGTAACTATCACTTGTGACCTACTGCCTCCTCGGTTTGCTGCTCTGTGTACATTAAAAAAATAGATAATTGCACCAAAATAAAAATCTTATCTTGTCCAAGGTCATAAGGCAATAAATTAAAAACTGCAATTTCCAACTTTAGCATTTATTTAAAAAAACTCATACGAGGCACACATCGGCTTACACATAGTCATAATTCATACAATATATAAACATGTATATGTTATAGTTCATTGGACGGATAATTACATTATGAGCACACATTTACTTGGAATGTAAAAATATTGGATTTGAAATATAATTCTAAAATAATATTAATAAATAGAACACAAACATTGTCTTAAGTATTCATGTAGATGCAGGAGAATCGTGAGTCAGTCTTTATTTTTTTCTTTAGTTTGATGTGAAAATTTTTGCAAAATATTTTTTAAGTGTTACCCAATTAATGTCAAATTTTACTATAAAATAGGTGGTATAGATACCTTTTTTTATTGAAAAATGTATAAATATTTCATATGAATTTAGCTGTAACGTACCGAGAAGCAAACCAGGCTGCAGAACGGGTCATATATGCCCATTACTGCAAGCAAGGGTTAGCTTCAAATGCTCTATTGGCAAAATTATTGTATGAATATAAATAAGATCAATAAATATTCGGCAATAAACAATACTTCAGAGTTGTACATTGCATTCTAGCCAAGTGCCATATTGTTATATTTATTCATTTATATTATCTATTTGTACTCTAGTGAGAAAAAAATGCAAGCTTACTAATATATATTACGTAAATAATAAAAAAAGATTATTTGATACACTTTTCAAAAAATGTCTTATATACTACGGTGGGTACTTATACTAGTACTATATTAACATAAAATATTTAAAATAAATATTCAATGCACGATTTGGACGGATTCTATAACGGCAATATTTATTCAAATATTAAGTACCATGAATCTTAATATTTTACTGAATCTTTTTTTTCAGAAAAAGTTAAAAATATTTTTTTCAAAAGATGAACAAAAGGCAGGTACGTCATCACATTCAAATTAAACCCACACAAATATACACTTCACACATTAAAATAAAATTATAATATCGTTCTCAAATATGAACTTCTAAATATGAAAATAATTCAAAGATCAGAGAATTTTAATATAAAAACAATTGTAAAAAAATCCGAATGTAGACCATATTACATTTCAAAAAGTTCAAACTAAAATACGACATATATCTTGAAAAATAAGTATCTGAGAGATTATTTTTTACCTATAAAAATGCAATGATTAAACTTATAGCTACAAGGCTTTACAACTAAAGCTTATATAAATTATAATTTATATAGAACCACTACTTTCCCGTTCGAGGGAAACGAACCATATTCAATATTTTTATAATCAGACACTGCTTATAATTTTAGGTAAGTAATTTCTGAAATTCTGAGATAGAGTTTCTTCATATACACAAAGAGAATCGCCTCGAAACATCTAACAAACGTAAATACCTTCATTATTCGACAGAACAACTTTTATACCTTTGTCTCAAGGTACTGTCTCGAGCTACCTGTATCTTTGGACGGCAATATGTATTGCTTTTAATGAAACATATATATAGAGAGAATAATATGTTGAGATTCCACTTAGATCCTTCAAATCTGTATAATGTACTTGTACATACTAAGGGTGGTCACGCACAGCGACTTTTTGCAGGGACACAGTCGTGATACAAACTTGATACAGTCATGATACAATCGTGATACAATCGTGATACAGTCGTGATACAATCGTGATACAGTCGTGATACAGTCATGATACAATCGTGATACAATCGTGATACAGTCGTGATACAATCGCGATGCTGTCGGGAGTCGCATTTTCACGCCTGTCGCAGGATACTGTATCATTGCAAAAACTCGCCATGAAGAACCTCCTTAAGCACTCACGAAATGCTCACAGTGAGCGCAACGCGTGCACTCTCAGACGATGACGAAAACAATATCAAGTCAGTCTCATGTTGCAGAAATATTTCGGAATGTAATTTTTTCAATATTTTAATTAATATCAAGGGCTCGACCCGTCTTCATGTAACACGCCTCCTGCCGTCTGGGCATTACAACCAGCCTACACACTTATGAGAAACTAGGATATCATTTTATATCAGCACAAAAAACTTTTAGTTCACATGCATATATTACTTAATTTCTTATCACTTAATAAAGTCATACAAGCTTTCAGCCCGTAGCCGCGGCATCGGCATTCAGTGTGCATATATTGTAATTGAGGACGGCAAAGACTCCAATAGACGTTAAACTGTTCCATAGGTTATAGCGGTTAAACGAGCCTTTAAATACAGATTACAGTATAATATTATTTTTTTGACTGTATGAAAGTTGCAAGGAAACAATTGTCTAGCAATAGTTGACATTACAGTTGAGATTCGATTTCCCTTCCCTGTGAGATTTCAAGAATGAGGGGAGTTACATGATTCACATAAACCCTTTGCCGATCGTCTCTTAGTCATAACATTCTGTGCTCTCTCATGGTCATTTCGTGCACTTCATTACCTGATGCATTACATTTTAGCAACATTACATTTTAGCAACTCCTCATAACCACATGTTTAATACTTACTATAAAATATTTCGGTCTTCCCAGTAGATCGTTAAAACCTTTTTCTCAATACCAAGCTCATGTACAAAGGGAAAAAATATATTAATATATATGACGGTCTACTGAGAAGACCACGTTCAACTGTCATCAAATATGATAAAAGAACTTGGTCTACTCGATCATCAGCTCGAAGTGTACGACTCCGAGGCGCTCGCGTCTGTCGTACTTAATGTTCCTGGCCCAAGCGCGACATTCTATATTAATTACTATACCAGCTGGAAGAAACACACAATGATGGAGTAAATGAAAAACGACGCCATAACACTAGATCGTCAACGTTATAGTTTTCGCAATATTAACTCTCAAATTGACTGCCTCGTTGGTCGTGTGGCAAGCGAGACTGCCGATCGAAAGATCCTGGGTTCAAATCCGGGTCGAGTATTATTGGATATATCAAAGTTAGATTTTGTAGTAGAAATTTCTAGCAATAGTGGCTCAGAATCTATTCACCACCTACTCTATATTGGAATGTAAACCTAACTGGTGAAACATGGGAGTTTACTACACGCCTCTGCTCCTTCGTCTTCAGGGATTACAGGCGTAATGTTCAGTTTTTTTTTACAATCTCAAATTAAAAACTACTTTATATTATGTATTATGGACTAGAAAAGTGTTGAGCCTTACTTTAGTAGTAAATAGAGAGACTGTCTCTCTTACATTAGAATGTTTTGAAACCACCGTTTTAAGCATTAATTGTGTGTACAGTTCAAAGAGTTACTCACTTCTAGGTCTCTGCAAATGTATCGCCACTAAAGGACTTAGATATCCCTCGGCATTGTTGTATGGGTAGTAATAACCAGGAAATCCTTGAGTAGGAATGTATTTGATTGGGCCTATATTCTCCTTGTCTGCTGGGGTTTCACCCTGACATGACACCCACACCATGTTTGCCTGCAAATATGTAAAAAGGTATTTATCTTCCTACTAAGTCCCTTCAGGATCACAAAAAATTGTTAAGAAAGAAAAACAGAACAAATACTTGTGGTCTACACACAAATATTTGTCCTTAATAGAAATCAAACCCACATACCATAGCTCAACATTCAGGTTCATTAACCGCTATATCATGGAATATCCGATCATTAAGATAATCATTGAATACAAAATAAATGTCAATAACTCACATGGTCTCTGTTGAAGTCTGATATATTCCTAATGTAACTTTGTAAATCAAGGGGCATATCTGAGGGTAAACTGTTAGTTTCATTGTAGTACTCTGGACGCCACCCATATATTCTGTAATTATGTGAAAACCAACACTAGTAAATTATAAATATCTAACACAGTTCACGACTTAACTCTTCCAATCAGCTTGCAGTAAGATAATACATTGCTTGAGGCATCAAGAAACTATCCATGCCGTAATAAATTTTCAGTACTATTGTAGAAGTAGAAATAAACGACAAGTGTGGTTGGTACTTCGTGGGGCATCTTTTTTCATTGTACTGATCATCACCTAATATCAAAAACCCACCACCCATCATCACATCCACTTTTTATTATGTTCACTATTGGGCATGAGTCAGAATGAGAAAACATAAGTATCACATACCCACAAAAAATAAATGTTTGTTTTGGAATCATCATAAAAATATACATTGATTGTGGAGTGCAATTATACATAAAACATATTCCCATTATATCTCCCATTCCCATAGCCAGTAATTTTACATTACCATATTCAAGTTTAACAACTCGATATACATATGAGTACAAATACTTACTTGTTGAGTTTCAAGAAGATGCAGGGTGAAGACTTGTGGAAGGAAAAATGGTTCTCGTCAATGCATGGTTCCCAGCCACGGATGTTCACATCACACACCTTACCAGGCGGTGGCAGATTCTTGAAGTCACAGTTGAAAATATTCTGACCAGCGCCTGCTGTTTGACCCTTCTTTTTATAAACTGAAATAAACAGATACGAAATGAGAAAAGTGATTTGTTCACCTGATAAAATTTGCTCATGAATAGTGAATAAATTGGGTAATGATAGAAATTGGAGACATAATAAAAAAGTGAATTTTAAGAAGATCTAAATGGCTAAAAAGGAGAGTAAAAGGAAAATCAACTTAAACCATTTTGTAAATAAACTAAAACATAGGCCTGTCAACAGTATTTAGATTACAAATTACTTTCATATATATCACCTGATTTTATGTTTACCCAATTTAATTCTTGGATGGTGGGAGACTAGGTTCTCTCTTTAAATGGTGAATCTCGATAAACTAAATTGTTTTAGAAACTAGCATAATACTTAGAGACGCAACTTGTGAAGTTTGGACAAATATGATTTAAGGCAACACAGATTAGTGAGAGAATTTATTCACCCTTAAACTCACCTGACAGAAACTCAATAAGCTGATCCTCCCAGAATTTATAACTATCATACCCTGTTCCCTTGTACCATATGAGGGTGCTGCGTACATCGGGCGGTAGGGGCCGGAAGCCCAACCCTGGGCTGTTACCAATCAAACTGTACTCCTGCTGCAGCCGTGGTACCCGAGGATTAATGAAGTGCTGAAGGAATGTTGTCATACAAACAGCAAATAGCGCTATGAGTACTGCATAGAAAATGAGGTAGAAGATGATGAGTTTTCCTGTAGACAATATGATGTTTGTCTTATTATAAGTAATAAAATGTACTATACTTTGATCTTATCCAAAAGGCCAAGAAGCGATTGACTGCCTCGTTGGTCGTGTTGGGTGCAAACGTGACTGCCGATTAAGATGTGCTGGGTTCAAATCCTGGGTCAGGTACTATTGGATTTCTCTAAAAATTACAATTCCGACTAGTGGCTTGGGAGTATGGATTTGTGCCCGGTGTGTGGCAATAGATTCATCACCTATTCCATATTGTGACGTAAAAGTAACTGGTGAAACGTGGCAGTGTACTACACTCCTCTGCCTACCTCTTTGGGGTTTATGGGTGTGATGTTATGTTTAATGTACTATCACTATGGCCTGAACTCTCCCATTCAGAGAGGAAACGAGTTTCCAACAACTAATGACTAACAATTTATAAGCTTCAATGTTTAAAAGGAACACACTAACATGATTTTTTAATTAGCATCCAGGAACTACAACAAATTCAGAACTTTGTGAGGATTTCTATGGAATTAAGTAACCGCTTTATATCAGATGATGTACTTAATACAATAAACTGGAGAGGCCTTAATACAAAATTGTATTAAATCAGATTGTATTATGGCTTCACAGATTAAATCAATTGATGGCTAAGGACATTCATAAGCTGAATAGATAGCTATATAATCTTCACAGCTATAATAAATTGGATTATCCAACCTTCATTCATTATATTCTAACACAAAATAGTTCATGAGGAAGAAAACATTTTTATTTATATATTGTTAGAATAACTAGACCCCTATAAAACAAATGCGCTGACTACACGCCACGATACTACACGATAGCCACAAATTACATTAAAATTTGGAAAATGGTAATATAAACTAATAATAATAATAATAATATCTAGGGACATTTCCACATACGACCATCTGCAGTTCCAGTAACTATTTTACAACATCAAGCGGCAATATTAAACGTTAAAAAAATCAGAAAAATATATTTCTTAGATTTTTAATTCTAGTAGAGCATGATGTGACAAAATGCCACGCCCAGCCCAGCGTTCCAATACCGCAACTATGAATGAGTGGATGGCCAAGCGTTATTGCAAACATAACTGTTTCAGTTATTTTGCATA